>JAZGTK010001112.1:0-44960 GCA_036877625.1 Ambastaia sidthimunki | reverse complement strand
CATACTTCTCAAAGTCTTGCCTTTCAGATTCGTCTTGGCAGCGACGGGTCCTTGGTTGTTTAGGCCTCTTCTGTGTGGCCATATCAGTTTCAACTGGGGTAAGAGGAAGAAAAACAGCGGACCATCTTTGTTTTCAGGCCTCACAACATAGACTGGAACATCTCCAGACGGTTTGACGACAACATATATGTTAGATTCCCACTTGTCTGCCAACTTCTGCTTGTCTCTGAGGTGGACATTCCTGACCAGGACTCTGTCACCTTCTGTCAGGGTGGAATCAATGACATGCTTGTCAAATCTTGCCTTGTTGCAATCTGCGGTCTTCTTTGCATTCTCTGTTGCTACTTTGTAGCTTGCCTCCAGTTGGGATTTCAGGTTACGATCATAATGTTAGCCTGGCTGGTGGTTGACAGGTAAGCCAAAAGCTCACCAGCAAAAAAGTCCACCGGCAACCTTGGCTGTCGCCCAAACATCAATTCGTAAGGGGTGAATCAGGTTACTTCACTTCTAGTACAGTTGTAGGCATGTACTAAAGACTTTACATACTCTCGCTAGTGACTCTTCTTTTGGTGCTCGAGGGTGCCTAGCATGCTCAACAGGGTTCCCTCTTGGATGGTACGGAGTAGTCTGTATCTTCCGAATGCCTGCTTGGTCACACAGTTCCTTGATAGTGTGGGATTCGAAGTCTGGACCTTGATCACTGTGGAGCCGTTCTGGGATGCCATAATGGACAATGAATTGATCCCACAGGCATTTGGCAACAGTCCAAGCCTTTTGGTTTGGAGTGAGAAAAGCCACTGCATACTTCGTACAGTGGTCCGTGATGACCAGGATGTCTTTGGTACCACTGGTTTCCGGCTTCAAGGTGAGAAATACCATGCACACCAGCTCGAGAGGTCGTGAGGCTGTGATGTTCACAAAAGGTGCAGCTTTCTCTGGTGGGATCCCTTATGCAGCGGTTGCAGGTCTTGACCAAGGTGCTACAGTACAACATAGGACAACACAAAACTAGTACGGTATATACAAAAAACTCTATATACATAAAGTGCACAAAGTGCAAAAAGACAGCACAAGACAGTAACGCAGACCAATACACAGTTCTGTATAAAAGTGATGTAGTGATTGTGTAAAGTGACAGTGCAAATATTAAAAATAATAAAATAGTCCAATGGCAGTAGTGTAATTTGTAATGAGTTATTTTGTGTTTAGCAGCCTGATGGCATGGGGAATAAAACTGTTGCAAAGTCTGGTTGTGAGGGACCGAATGCTTCCATTTACTTTTGCTTTTACCATTTACCAGACGGCAGGAGGGAGAAAAGTGTGTGTGGGGTCATCCACAATGCTGGTGGCTTTGCGGATGCAGCGCTAGGTGTAAATCTCTGTGATAGAGGGGAGAGAGACCCTAATGATCTTTTCAGCTGTGCTCACTATCCGCTGCAGAGTCTTGCAGTCCGAGACGGTGCAATTCCCAAACCAGGCAGTGATGCAGCTGCTCAGAATACTCTCGATTGTCCCTCTGAGGATGGGGGGTGGGAGATGTGCTTTCCTCAGCCTTCTCAGAAAAAACAGGCGCTGCTGGGCTTTTTTTGTTGTGGCACTGGTGTTGAGTGACCAGGTGAGGTTCTCCGTCAGGTGAACACCAAGAAACTTGGTGCTCTTTACGATCTCCACAGGGGAGCCGCCAATGTTCAATGAAGAGTGGTCTCTCTGTGCTCTTCTGAAGTCAATGACCATCTCTTTAGTTTTGTCCACATTCAGAGAAAGGTTGTTGGCTCTACATCAGTCCATTAGCTGTTTCACCTACTCTCTGTATGCTGACTCGTTGTTCTTGCTGATAAGACCCACCACGGTCATGTCATCAGCGAACTTAATGATTTGATTTGAGCTGTGCATTGCTACACAGTCGTGAGTCAGCAGAGTGAACAGCAATGGACTGAGCACATAGCCCTGAGGTGCCCCAGTGCTCAGTGTGTTGGCACTGGAGATGCTGTTTCCGATCCGGACTGACTGAGGTCTCCCAGTCAGGAAGTCCAGGATCCAGTTGCAGATGGAGGTGTTCAGGCCCAGTAGGTTCAGCTTTTTAGTCAGGTGCTGAGGAATGATGGTGGGTCTAGTGAGGGAGGCAGCAGGGGGGCATGTGCCTCAAGACGAGCTTCTCAAAGCACTTCATGATGACAAGTGTAAGTGCAACAGGATGGTAGTCATTGAGGCAGGACACTGGAGACTTCTTTGGCACAGGGACGATGGTGGTGTCCTTGGAGCACGTTGGAACTATGGTGCTGCTCAGAGAGATGTTGAAGATGTCTGTGAAAACATGTGCCAGTTGGTCTGCACATCCTCTGAGCACCCTACCAGGAATGTTGTCTGGTCCAGCAGCCTTCCGTGGGTTAACTCTGTGCAAAGTCTTTCTTACATCAGCCGTGGTTAGACAAAGCACCTGGTCATTGGGGGGAGGGGTGGTCTTCCTCGCCATTACACCCTTTGAAGTCGTTCAGTGCATCTGGAAGGGAGGCATCACTGTCACAGGCAGGTGGTGTTGGACCTGTACTTAGTGATAGTTTGGATGCCCTGCTACATGCGCGCGTGTCTCTGCTGGTCACGAAGTGGCTGTGGATTCTCTTCTCTAATCTGTGTGTGCGCTTTGCCTCTATGATGGCCCGGGACAGTTTAGCCCTCGCTGTTCTTAGGGCCGCTTTGTCGCCTGCCCTGAAGGCGGAGTCTCTGATTTTTAGTAGTGCATGCACCTCTGCAGTCATCCACGGCTTCTGGTTGGAGCATGTGGTGATGGTCTTGGAGGTGGTGACATCATCAAAGCACTTGCTGTTATAGCTGGTCACTGATGTCGTTAGTGGAATCGCCGTCAGTTGCTGCTTCCGTAAACATGTGCCAGTCAGTGTGTTCAAAACGGTCCTGAAGAGCAGAGATGGCTCCTGCCAAGCAGGTTTTTACCTGCTTCAAAACCGGTTTCAATTGTCTGATGAGCGGTCTGTATGCCGGAATTAGCATAACAGAGATGTGGTCTGAGTAGCCGAGGTGGGGGCAGGGCTTCGAGTGGACTTAACGAGTGAATAGGAAGATGAGACAGGTTTTCTTCATAGAAGGAGTTTGAATTGTCGTGACTTGAGAGCCTGTGTCTAATAAGCAGCTGCATTATCTACCACATATGGTCACTTGTGCAGTGCACCATGCCCGAACCAGTCCCTTGGGCAGGGTTGCTAACTGTTTCTTGGTGTTGGAGGTTGAGCACATGTGGGTGACACGCCGCTTCGGTTTGGGACACTTTGTCTGTCGCCCTGTCCCTGTTTGTCCCTCTGCAGGAACTGGCTCTAAAAATGTTCAGGCTGTGAAGTGATGTTCACAGCATCCTATGCTTGCTGCTTCTCTTTTAGCAATTTTCCCTTTTGATGCTACCAGCGAAGGGTTCGGTTCACCATCACACTGTGGCTTGATGTGTCCATCCTCCCCACACCTGAAGCAGTACCAAGGTTTGGGTCTTTTGCTGGTGGTGCTCTCCTCAGCTTGGCTTAATGGTATGAGAGTCTGAGACTTCGGAAAAGCTGGTGTGTGAGCCTTTTGCTTGGTAGCTGGTTTAGATAGGTTCTTTCTGTGACCTTTCAAGGTTCAAGGTTTCTTTATTGTCAATGCTACCATATGTGCATACATACAGAGGAATCAAAATACCTGTTCGTAGAACATGCAGTATACAGGTAGTGACATGTAAACATGTGGGTAGTTCAATTGTAGCAGTATGACAGTAAGACTGTAAAGTGCAGAAAGTGCAACAGTTTTTGATTTAAATAGTATTAACAAATTTTGAATAGTTTAAGTGGTTGTTCGTAAGCAAGAGGTATAATGTGTTATATGCCAAAAAATTTGAGTTTAGTAGTAGGTGGGGGACGGGGAAAATAGTGGACAGAGTTTAGCATCCTAACAGCCTGGTGGATGAAGCTGTTGGAAAGCCTTGTGGAACCAGCCTGTAGGCTACGGTATCTTCTCCCTGAAGGCAGTAGACTGAAGTGGAGGTTTGATGGGTGAGAGGCATCTGTTACGATGCTGATGGCCCTGCTAGTGAGGCAGGCGTGGAAGATATCTACAAGGGAGGGCAGAGAGACTCCAATGATCTTGGTGGCGACATTCACTATGCGTTGCAGAGTCTTCCGACAGGAGGCATTGCATCCTCCGTACCACACAGTGATGCAGCTGGTGAGGATGCTCTCCATTGTGCCTCGGTAGAAGGAGCACATGATAGGAGGCGGGACTCATGCTGTCCTCAGTTTGCGAGGAAGTAGAGGCGTGACTGAGCTTTCTTAGCCAGTGATGTGGTGTTTGCCACCCAGGAGAGGTCCTCGGAGATATGCACCCCTAGGAACTTGGTGCTGTTACAGTAACTGGGTAAAATTAAACCAAGGGGATGGCTTAAACCTCCTTAACCTCACATGAAACTTGTGAGAAAATAATAGTTTGGGAATTTTAGTGTATATAAATAAGGTTATTTATTAAATAATGCCATGTTTATGTATTGTATGATATATGTTATTTATTCCATTTCATCCACTAAAACTATTTATTACTCTATTTGAACCATGGGTTACATATGTCAGCAGTCTCCCAGTAAGCAAGCCAATAGAGCGACAGTGGCAAGGAACCAAAACTCCAATGATGTATAGATGGAGAAAAAACCTTGGGAGAAATCAGGCTTAGCTGGAAGGGCCAGTTCTCCTCTGGTACGTTAAACCTGCAATCTTTAACTTTCCTTGATATAAACTTAGTGCTGGTATAATTTTATTGATTTAAAACTATTGGGTCTGATTTTGTCAAACACTAAGAAATGTTACAAGCAGAGGCGGCAGAATGTTACCAATTGCAGCTATAACATCTCACTGCTGTGACAGAGCAGGGAACAAATATGGAATTAAGCAAATCTAGGGGTTGGTAAGTATGTTAATAGTCCATTAAAGTCCATCTTTAAAGTCCATCCAGACTTTAATGGACTATTAACATACTTACCAACCCTGCTCACAGCAGTGAGATGTTATAACTGCAATTGGTCCTATTGATCTGTCACTGTTCATCCCATCCTGTCTCCGCCACCATCCAGCCCGACACAGCTGGCTACAGGACCTTAGGGAAATAAAAGACAGACAGACTTAGTGAGAGCCAGCACATCTGTTCTAATGGAAAGTGTCCCCGGTTCCGGTTTACCTAATTAATGCAGCCTAACAACCCCTTAAGGGATTTGAGTTATAAATCTATAGGACTATGTGTAGGCTAGATTAAAGAGGTGAGTCTTCAATCTAGATTTAAACTGACATAATGTATCTAACTCCCGGACAACACTGGGTAAACTGTTCCAGAGTTTGGGCGCCAAATATGAAAAAGATCTACCACCTGTGCTTGATTTTGAGATTCTTGGTATTATTAGCTTTTCCGATCGCAGTGAACGTGAAGGACTGTAATAAGAGAGGAGCTCACTCAGGTACTGAAGAGATAGACCATTCAGGGCCATGTAGGTGATTAACAGAATTTAATACCAGGCCAGTAGAATTATCTGTAAACAATGTCTGGAATGTCTTGATCACTCCCAGATGACCGGACATTACATGTTCATGAGCCACAATTCTCATAATCGATGTCTAGTTTCCATCTGCTCATCAACAGTCCATCATCCCAGAAATACATCACCCCTGATTTAGGTGCATGCCCAGAATCTGCAGCTTTAACACACTTCACTAGCGTTGGGTCTTCTCTTTGTGCCATTGTTAAGTGTTCTCTGCTCTCTTTTAAGGCGGTTTTTGACTCTAAACTGGAATCAGACTCAAGCTCAGGCTCTGTGGACAATGTGCACTCCAATGGGGGACATTCAGAAACTGGAAAAGAGTCAGCTAGATCCACCACTTCCTTGAATTTTTGTGCCTGTGGATACAAAGTAGCAAGGTTAGTCAGCTCTTTTACAACTGGGTTATATGTGTTGAAAACTTCACCACCTGCTAAATCATTTCCTATGATTAAGTCTATACCTTCCACAGGTACATTAACACAGCACATCTTAATGCCCCGGATCAACAATTGATAGTCTGTTTGACAGTCTGATGCTTCAGGGACAAGTTCATATTCACGTAAAACTGCCATCTTAACTATATCATAGTCGAGAGAAGATTCGACGGGCAGAGCAGAACAAACCTCCTGCGCTTTCCCAGTAAGGCTACACTGTAACAAGAGAGCCCACATATCTTTTGGCCAGCCTAACTTATTCGTGACTTGCTCAAACGCGATAAAGTAAAAATCTACCTCCGCTTCTCTGAACGGCGGTACGAGCTTAATGTATCTACTGGGGTCAAAAGGAACATCAGTAGATACCTGGTTATGCCCTCCAGGCAAGGGAGCAACTGCAGTACAGGAGAGGAAATTTTAAAAAATTTTGGTACACAGTAAATAGACTGGTCGCGATGCAGTGCTCTCATCTTCTAAAACAAGCCATCCTCAATATGATTTCCGTGTAGAATCAACAAGCCTGCAGTTCTCTTTACAGTTCCTCCAATGCCATCAGGGGCACCCTTGCCGTTGGCTGTTGGAAAGTAATTCCATGTAGTCCTGCTGAAGCCAAAAGTGGGTGGCACTTCAGAAACAAGAAAGAAGTTTTTCTTGTTCTTGTACTGCTTACTTGGGCCATCTGACCAGAAGTGCACAGTGGTTACTGATGGATATTTGGTTTTTATGTCTGTGAGGACAGGATCCATGTGAGTCCAGAATTGCTGCTGAATCTTGTCTCTTGGACTCAGATACTGAGCAAAATGCTGCCTTTTCACCCTTAGTGTAATACATCCCAGTATGTAGAGTCAACTGAGGCAAGTTCTGGCCAAAATGGCAGGCCTGAACCTCAGATGCATATTTACACTTCCAGGATTCTGAGAAATCAACATGCACGATGACTGTGTTCTCATTGCAGGTTTTAATGACATCTCTGTATGTATTTGCTTGATTGCGAACCAGTCAGATATGTGTTGTTGTCTCACTTTTAAGTTTCTCCTCATACAGATGAAGAAATTCTGAAAGACTTCCTGAATGTGGTTGAAGTCTCATGTTGAATTGGTTCTCACTAGTTGTTTGGTCTTGAACTCGCTCCCACTGCTCCCATTAAACATTGATTCCACCCAGTTCTGGAGCCACAACTGTGTGTTTGGTTTTGCAGTGTGAACAGGTGTGAAGAAGACAAGCCTAACTTGCTGGAGAGCAACAACCTAACTGAAAACTATGTTCCAGTTTTTGCTGGAGATACGTTTTCTTTTTTTCTGGTTTCTTTTTTTGACTCATTGACTTGTAGCTGACTCCAAACTTGCGCACACCATGGAGAAGCCGATACTTCCTTAGAACCTTGCCAGACAACGCCAGTTGCCTATGACCATTTGTGCATCTTTAACACACAGTTTCCTGGTTCTTTGTAAGCTCTTCGCAGAGAACATTGTGAAAAAGAAGTGTTCTTTTGATATTCGGGTTCCTAAGATGGCTTCCTGATACCATCTTCTCTGTCTCTTTTCGTGGAAAATCTACTGTTGTTTTACCTCTTTTTTGTTTGTCATTTGATTTTGCAGTCACTTTAGCCTTTTTTCCCTGCCATCGCTGCTTCCTAAGCCTATTTCGGTCTTTTTTCAATATTTTCCTTCAAAGCTTGTATTTCCCTTGAGTGGCTCTTCCTAGCTCTTCTTCTCTGTCTATCATTTGCAAGAGCTCGTCTACTGGTGGTCGGCTCTTCGATCCCCTGCTCTAAGGGAATAGCTGGTGGGGTGACAATATTCTGTGTGGCTCTAGAACTTCTTGACCTTTTCTTTGCTTCCCTTCAACGTTTTCTGCAATGTCTGAGTTCCCTTGGCCCCAAGTCTCCCACTGTTCTTACAACTTTGTTGAGGACCCTTTGCCTCCACCTTTTCCTTTCCTTCTCTAGATATTCTCTTCTGCTGTCTGCATCACTGTTTATTTTCTGTCTTCTCTTTCTTTGATATTCCATATTTCTTTTTCTTTGCTCCTCAACTAAAAGTTTGTATCCAGCCATGTCTACGTACAGATAAAAGCTATAAATGTAAGTTAACATTTGTGTTGATCATTTCTTTTGTAAATATCAGTCAGTTTTAGGTAAGTTTCATGCATATTTTGTCATTTTATGTTTTGTTATGCATTACATAATGAGTTTTGGAGAATTTTTCAACTCAGTCAGATTAAATGTCAACACCGTCAGGTGTTCTGACAGAGTTGACCCCTGACGGAGTTGACAAAATGAATTGTTTTTTTGTCTTAATCATGTCACATACACTGAAGCAATTTTAATTTCCCCTGGGTGGTAGCTGCCTCTATAAGCTACACTAAATTACCAACATTTATTTAACAGTTCTTATATAAGATAGTCATACTTGGATGACAAGGTTGACACCCAAAACTCTAAAAATAACAAAAACTGTTAAACTTACGTGAGCATGAGTTGTTCTGCTGCTTCCATCAAGAGAGGGAGTATAAAAGGGGGGTTCTCAGTGTTATAGCTGACCAATATATGCCTGATTTATTTAGAAATTTGAAAAAAACTGATGGAGTTGACTTGAAGTGAGGATGCTACTTTGAAAATAAATTTTTAATGGATAATATTATTTATTGAACTTAATTATTCTGGTACATTTTATAAAACCGTCAAATTAATTTTGTTATCATTTTTATATATTAATCACATTTTTAATCACTTTTTCTTTCAGGTAGAGCTTATGACCTCTTGCAGAGGACATGCTAATTAGCATGTACTTTCTAGCACCACCCTCATACTATATCAAATTGCTATGAAAACACATACATATACACCAAACTAAGTTCACAGGTATATTTAAGTCTTCCATATTAACCTTTCAAAGTCTCTTTTAATGATTTTTAAAAATTATTTTTAAGTCAAGGCTTGCTTTTAAATTGAGGACATGTTGTGTCTATCTCAAGAATCAGTGACACAATATAATGTACATCACGGGACTTAACACCACCTTCACTTCGCAGATGTTACCAAACCTTTTGTGATGTTGTGTGGAAAGGTTATTCTAATTAAGTGGGCTGATGCTAAACTGGTGTTATATAGTAAATATACTGAAAGGTAAATTTGAACTATTTTTATATTATGTATTTTAACCGGGGGTTGACAACCTATTAATGTTTGTTCAAAAATATTTTTTTCTTAAAAAACTGCTGCCTCTGATCGCATGGTCAACCTCACTGCTGCATGCTAATTTAGTAGCAAGAATGACAAACCTCATATTGCATAAATCTGCTGAAGAGATTACAATATTTAAACTGATGTGAGTTGAAGCAATACAACCAACCACTTTCATCTGTGCATGTAGTTCCCCCTAAACCAGCAGAGGACTCCCTCTTCTGGTTTTTATACAATTTTAAAACTTTTAGCCGGCCCTGTTTTTCCTGCATTGTATAGACATTGTTCCCTTTCCCATTTTCTGCGTGGTGCCAGATGGCTGAGGCCTTTCTGTCACACGCAGATCCCTTCTTGGGATCTTACCATTGTGTTAAGAGTTTTTTCTCTGGCTCTGTTTGAGACCCTAGAGTCAGCCGTGGATACTTTCTGACTGTAAAGGTGGCTCTACTCTCAGCTCTTACATCGCTCAGTGCGGCGACAGCAAACTTGTTTACACAAGGAATCAGCTGCTCGCTCTACATAGAAATGCCAGCGGGGTCCCCATGGATACTATCCCAGAGGAACTCTTCTGCTTTCACGGGTGCAGAGTGGGGGAGAAAGTGAAAGCAAAGCGATGGGATGGAGAAGCGAAGCGATGGAGATACAAGCCCTCAGTTCCATCGGTAGTGATGGGGAACGTGAACTCCCTGGCTAACAAGGCTGACGAACTGGCTGCTCTGGTAAGAAATCAGAAGTTGTACAGGGAATGTAGTTTGCTATTCCTAACCAAGACGTGGCTAACTAGCAACATCCCCAATGCTAACGTGGCGTTACCAGGGTTCAGTGTTATTCGTTCAGACAGGGACTTTAAACTTTGCGGGAAAAAGAAGGGTGGTGGCCTCGCGCTGTACATCAACAACAGGTGGTGCAACCCAGGGCATGTTACTATTAAAGAGACAAACACACGGATGCTTTTTTTGCGATTTCTTGCGATTTTTTTTTTTTTTTTTTTTTTTTTTTGTGAAAATAGGACAATTGCCCTCATGTATGCTAACGTGAGGGAAGCGTACAGCGCCACCCCCCTGCCCCCACTGGGAAAGTCAGATCACAACCTTATACACCTTTACCCAAAATACAAGCCACAAGTGCAAAGGCAACCAATAACAACACGCATCTTCACGAAGTGATCTCCTGAAGCAGAGGAGGCCTTGCGAGACTGTTTTGAGTCTACTGACTGGAGTGTGCTGCAGGATGCTCATGGAGAAGATCTAGAGGAGGTCACACACTGCACTACTGACTATCTGAACTTATGCATGGACATTGTAGTTCCCACTAAGACTGTGCGCTGCTTTCCTAATAATAAACCTTGGGTGATCAGTGACGTCAGACACCTCCTTAATAATAAGAAGAGGGCCTTTAGGAATGGTGACTTGACAGAGCTGAGGCGTGTGCAGAAGGAGCTCAACCACTGCTAATGTCCCGGCTAACGCTGCGAATGTCCCTGCTAATGCCCCTGCAGTGGCCTCTGCTGCAACATCAACATCTGCTGCTAATGCCCCTGCTATTGTCCCTGCAATGGCTGCAACATCTGCCAATACTAAATGCACTGACAACGACTTCACACCTCCCCAGCCAACCGCCACAGAACAGGTCAGAAGGGAGGTGAGAAGACTTCGGAAGAACAAAGCGGCTGGCCCAGTTGGAGTGTGTGCCAGAATGCTTAAGGCCTGTGCTGTGAAACTGAGGGAGCCACTCCAACACATCTTCAATCTGAGCCTAAGACTGGGGAGAGTACCTACATTGTGGAAAACTTTGTTTAATACCAGTTCCTAAGAAGGCACACCCTAAGGAATTGAATGACTTCAGGCCCGTTGCCCTCACCTCACACATAATGAAGACACTTGAACGGCTGCTGCTCCATCTCCTCAGACCCCAGGTCCGCCTTGCACTCGACTCACTACAGTTTGCCTACCAGAAGAATGTGGGCATGGAGGATGCTATTCTCTACCTGCTGCACAAGGTGTACTCTCACTTGGATAAAGAAGGCAGTGCTGTGAGAATTATGTTCTTTGATTTCTCCAGCACCTTCAACACCATCCAGCCTCTCCTGCTGAGGGAAAAACTACTGCAGATGGGGGTGGATCCATGCCTGGTGATCTGGATTACAGACTACCTCACAGAAAGACCCCAGTTTGTTTGACTGGGAAACCAGTACTAGAGCACCACAGGGAACTGTTCTCTCCCCTGTACTGTTCACCTTGTACACTGCCGACTTCAGTTACAACTCTGAGTAATGCCACATGCAGAAGTTCTCTGATGACACTGCTGTTGTGGGGTGTATTATAGGTGGATGGGGGGAGGAGTAAAGGAACCTGGTGGAGGACTTTGTGAGATGTGTAGGACAAAGCACCTGCAGCTGAACACCACCAAAACCAAAGAAATGGTGGTGAACTTCAGGAGGTCTGCCTCTCCTGTGCTGCCTGTCTCTATTGAGGGGGTGAATGTGGAGACAGTTAGCACATACAAATACCTGGGTCTGCATCTTGACAATAAACTGGACTGGTCTGCCAATACTGATGCACTCTACAGGGAAGGGCAGGGAGGGCTCTATTTTCTTGAGGAACCTTGGGGTGCTGGTCGACTGGACAAGCTGGTGAGGAAGGCTGGCTCTGTGGTGGGCACTGAGTTGGAATCACTGATATCAGTAGCAGATAAGAGGACCCTGAACAGGCTGCTATCAATTTTGGACAATGACCGCCACCCTCTCCACAACACATTCTCCAAACAGAAGAAAATGTTCAGCAGCAGGCTACTGTCTCTGACATGCTCAATGGACAGGCTAAAGAGGTCCTTTGTCCCGAGGGCCATTCACCTTTTTTAATGCCACACAGAAGAGAAGGTGTGTGTTGGACTTGTGCGCTTGAGTGTACACACTACCCCCAAGTCATGCCTACACCTGTTCTGCCCCCACATCTGTCTGACTTTTTGACTTTTGACCTTTTGTTTACACCTGGACTGCCTTCACTACCCTCCCACCTCAGGTCTACAAGTCTAACTCTGCAGTTAATGCTCTTGTGCCTATGTTCACAACATTTAGCGGCAGGCTCTCCCTCACTGTGGCATAGTGGGTATTTCCTCCCCATAGCATCAAGCATGAAGCAGCGTCGAGTTCACTCAAAAGGGAACGTCCTAGGTTATGTATGTAACCCGGTTCCCTGAGACAGGGAACGAGATGCTTCTTCGCTTTGCCACACTCTGGACTCGCCTACACGTTCTTTCTTTAGACTTAACTGATGACAATGTATTGAATTTCCCTGTGCATTTACGAGCGGGAACAAGTACATTTCATGTGGTCATAGTGTCTGTCATAAAATTTCTGATAATTAATTGTAATATGAGTGAAAGTGTCATTTCTATTTTTCTAGTCATTTCCCAGTCAGCAAATTTCCTTTGGCCCAGATCTGGCCCAAATCTACAGATAACGTGTGGCCCAGATTAGTATTTGTTCGCCGGCCCAAACTTGGCCCACGTTTTTAGCCTGTTCTTAGAGTTGGCCCACGTTTTTAGAGTTCTGTTAAGACCTCACTGCCCTTGTGTGGCCCACATGCAGTTGATGGTATATGTAAAAGTCGTATTAACTAGAGCGTAAATCACACACTTAACTACAATAATGTAAATAAAATAATTTACTCATGTCAATGCAGGTTAAATGCACTTAACAGCTACTTAGTATCTAGTTAGAAAGGTTCTTATAAATATACAACAAACATATACTTAACATTGAAACAAAAAATATTAAATGGGCAGATTTGACTTGGAATTAGTTTTTAAGAATATACAACATTCAACATTCAAACACTTTTTTTAAATGGCAGATTTGAGTTGGACTCACCTTTTAAGAATATACAAGAGACATACATTTAAAATTTAAACCAAAAATTATTAAATGTACAAATTTGACTTTGAATCAGATTTTAAGAATATAAAATAAACAAATTTAACTTTCAAACAAAACAACAAAAATTGACAAATTTGAGTTGGAATCAGTTAGTAAGACTATACAATAAACACATACATTTAACATTCAAATAAAAAATTATTAAATGTACAAATTTGACTTGAATCGGTATTTAAAAATATACAACAGACATACATTTAACATTCAAACAAAAACAACAAAAAGTGACCAATTTGAGTTGGAGTCAGTTGTTAAGAATATACAACAGACATGTTTACCGTTCACACATACAATTATGAAAATGTCAAATTTGAGTTGGAATCAATTTTTAAGAATATACAACAGATATATTTAACATTAAAAAAATCATGAAATGAACAATTTTTAAGAATATACAACAGATATGCATTTAACATTCAAATAAATAAATGAACAAATTTGAGTTGGAATCAGTTTTTAAGAAAAAATAACATTAAACTTGAGATGTGTGTTGCTTGAAAACGTGTTCCTGTTAGTAATGCTGCAAACTGTCTACTTGGGGTCAGCAATGCACTGTTGTTTATTCATTCTCTCCTTCCTCCCACCATCTCGGTCTCCAGACAGATGCAGCCACTTTATATAGTTAATTTCAATGTTTTTATCTGAAGCCCTCACAGTGAGGGGATTCTGCCTGACAGCACCTGCAGTGAAGTGAAATTTAAATAATGTTATCAGCAGTACAACCTGAAAGGCAGAGCTGCAGAATTACACTAAAAATCAAAATGCTCAACAGTGTAGGATAAGCAAATACATGTAATCTGGATTATATAATCAAGTTGCATTCTCAAATACATTTTTAGACTACAGTTATTTTATACTGATTTCATATTATTTACACAATAGCAACAAACTATTCATGATTCCCTTTCAGGATCTTGAGCTGCATTGAAACGCTATGGGAACGCTACCAGCTTTTATGCACTCTGATACAGGTGTGTCAAATCACGAATTAGGAGCGTGGCGTCACAAGACAGGGTGACGTCATGACCAGGACGCTATCAAAGCACGTGCTTTGCGCAGCTCGGGTTAGCTTCTTCTATTCAGCGAAGCGCTCTATGTTAAATTGTGTGTCTATTGTTTGTCTTTCCGTGTTATTAGTCATTGCGAGCTATTTAGCATGCGGGTGCTTCACTCCAGGAGGGCTCTCTTTAAGGAGGGAGCCCTCACTAGCGTTCCTCACGGTGCTGGTCCTGCTTCCGCTGAGGCGGAGCGGCGGCTGCATTCATGGGGTTCGCAGCTCGACCTGATGGAGGGAATTGAGACAGGCATGTCCCTATCTCGTTCCTCACCCGTCAGGTCCTCCACCCTTTCTCTGGTATCGGAAGCACGGTCGTGGAAAAGACCATACTCCTCTAGCCTATTTAGTCCTGCCTCTCAAGTTTATGGTAATGTGGCAGGGCTTAGCGAGCAGGTGTACAAGGCGATGGATCCTTGAAGGCTCCGGTCCTGCCCTCCAAGCCGCTGCGCAACACCTCAGCGCTGGAGGGCAGGGTGTACATGGCAGCAGGTCAGGCCGCCGCATCCTTACACACTATGCTGAACTGCTGAGGGAGATTGATGAGAGCGAGGGCATCACATCTGAGGATGTGATGGAGCTCAGGAAGACCGCCAATCTTTTTCTGCGTGCCACCAAGGAGACCGCCCGTGCTGTGGGCAGGTCCATGGCAGCCTTGGTGGCGCAGAACATCATCTTTGGCTTACACTGTCCGACTTGAAAGATAGGGACAGGGTCTTCCTCCTGGACGCCCAGCTTGTGCCCTCTGACAGGTTTCAGGAGGCACACAAGCATGCGGAGGTGTTCCAGCACTTCCTCCCTCGCCGCTCTAACCCTCAAGGGGCTGCTAGATGGGAGCAGCCCCGTCCATGTATTATGTCTAGAAGGGACACACAGAAACAGAGGGTGCGGGTAACGCGACGCTCAGGCCCGAAGTCCTTCAAGCAAGATTTGAGGACCGTTATTGCCTCCAGGAGGATTTCGGGTCACAAGCCCTGACTACTGCAGGTCAGGGCCTCAGAGGATCGCCCCCCCGGGGGTCAGTTTGGTCTACCGCATCATACAGTGCCAGCTGTCCCCCAGGGCCCTCTCGAGACTGGTTTGCTAACCTTGCCACCTTCAGTGCTTCAGGGCACAGTGGTCTTCAGTGAACACCTCTCCCGGATTCCGCCTCAAAAGGTAGTGGATCCAGGAGGCTCGCAACCTCTGCGGAGGTCCCTAGAGTATTTAGTTCGGATGTCTCCTGCCGCTGTTAAGGAAAGAGGCCATCGAGGTGGTCCCTCCTCAGCCCAGACACACAGGGCTATACAGCCGCTATTTTGTAGTTCCCAAGAAGGGTGGGGGTCTACGTCCTATTTTAGATCCCAGGCTCCTAAACCAGTCAGTCAGACGACTGAAGATTGAGATGCTTACGGTGAAGCGGGTTATATCCCAAATCAGATCCAAGGACTGGTTTGTCACCATAGATCTAAAAGACGCTTATTTCCACATCCCCATCCTTCCTCAGCACAGGAAGTTCTTGAGGTTTGCCTTCAGGGGCGAAACTTATCAGTATCAAGTTTTTCCGTTAGGCCTTGCTCTATCCCCCCGCACTTTCACCAAATGCGCAGATGCAGCCCTGGCCCCTCTGAGGTTGCAGGGCATCCGAATATTAAACTATATCGACAATTGGTTGATTTTAGCTCCGTCAGAGCACCTGGCAGTTCGACATTGAGATAAGAAGTTGTTCTTACCCATATGAAAGAGCTGGGGTTCAGATAGAACACAGAGAAGAGTGTGCTTTCTCTATCACAGAGATCTACCTATCTGGGTGTTATCTGGGACTCGACCATGATGTGGGCACGTTTGTCTCCCGCTCGGATAGAATCGACCCTAGTTTTAGTCTCGAGAGTCAAGCAAAGCCAGTAAAAGCGAAACTGTGTGTGTCCAGTGCAAGCACTGCACACTTATGTCCACAGAGCTGCCCTGTAGAGAAAGTCTGACCAGCTGTTGGTCTGTTTTGGCCCACACAAGAGGGGCCAACCTGCTTCTAAACAAATGCTCAGTCGTTGCATTGTCGAGGCAATCCGTATTGCTTATGAGACCTCTGAAATTCCCCCTCCGTTGGGAATCAGAGCTCACTCTACTCGGGTTATGGTGTCCCAATTCAGGACTTCTGCGACGCCTTGTCAGGTTTTATGGCCTAGATGTTCAGGCCACTGCTGGTTCCTCTGTCCTGATGCCCTAAGGCTAATTTAACATAGGGCAGGGGTCCCCTCACTATGGCGGAGTTGGCATCTTGTTCCCATAGCGTTTTGACGCAGCTCAAGTTCCTGAAAGGGAACGTCTCAGGTTACGTATGTAACCCTGGTTCCCTGAAGGGAACGAAACGCTGCATCTCGAGGCCATACCTCAGGTACCACCTGCTTGCGCTTGCTTTATTCATGTTCGAAGCTAACCCGAGCTGCGCAAAGCACGTGCTTTTATAGCGTCCTGGTCATGACATCACCCCATCTGTGACACCACGCCCCTAATTCATGATTTGACACACCTGTATCCGAAGTCCCAATTTAGGTCAACCAGGGTCTCTTTCCCTTCAGGGAACCAGGGTTTTTCTTTCTTGCTGCTAATATAAAGTCTTACAGGTTTTTTTTAACATTCACACAAACACTAGTATGTTAATCAACTTTACTTTAAGGGAATTTAACTGAATTAGGCTGTAATATTTAATTTCATTTAGGCATGGTGGTGAGTAATAGAAAGTTTCAGTTTACCTTTAAAAGTACAGACAGCATTGTTGATTATATGGCTATTAAATTGTCTATTGGTTAACAATAAAAGGGTTATAATCTCTCAAACTGAACTAAATTCAAACCAAAAATTATTGAGACACCAGATATAATTTGTTAGGATGATACACCCAAATTGCGTGATTATTGAAAATTGTCGCAAGATGCTGCGTCAAAACGCTATGGGAACGCCTCCAGCATTTATAGGCTCTGAATCACGTGTCAAATCATCCAATCGGGGGGCGATACGTCACAGGCAGGTGACGTCATGACCATGAAGCTATAAAGCATGTGCGTTTGCGCACATCAGCAGCTTCGAAAGAATGAAGCGAGCGCTGGCAGGGGTACCGGAAGTATGGCTAGAAATGCAGCATCTCGTTCCCTTCAGGGAACCTGGGTTACATACGTAATCTGAGACGCTCCCTTTCAGGAACTCGAGCTGCGTCGAAACGCTATGGGAACAAGATGCCAACTTCACCAGACTGAAGGTTCCCCAGCCTTCTGTGTGAAATTGCACAGACTAAGGCATGAGGACAGAAAAGCCAGGAGTGGCTCGGACATAAAGGCCATAGTGCCTCACAAATGTCAGAGGGGTGGACCATCCCGCAGCATCGCAGATGTCCTGAATAGAGACACCTGCATAGAAAGCCTTAGAGGCCACCATACCTCGTGTAGAGTGAGCCTTGGTCGCCTTAGGTGGGGGAATACCAGAGGACTCATAAGTGAAGAAAATAGCATCAGTAACTCACCGGCTCAACGCCTGCTTGGTAGCAGGGAGACCGCGCTTGTGATACACAAAGCAGACAACGAGCTGGTCGGACGTCATCCACAGGGCAGCTCTGTGGACGTATGCATCTACTGGACACACACAGTTAAGCTTCTACTGGTCGTTCTCCCAGAAGGGAGGAGGACAGCGGCTTAAGGCACGACTGGCAGTAGTGCCGAGGAGGGGATCTTAAATTGTACCCCACTCGGGGGTGAAAAAGTGCTTTGGCCAAAGGGCGAAAGTCTTAGGAAAGAGCCACAGAGGGGCCAAAGTCACCAGCTCTCCTCAGAGAGGTGGTGGCTAGGTAAGGGTCCAAAATCTCCTCATAGGCTCACACAAGGGAGCATAGAGTGCCTCGGCACAGGATAGCCAAATCACTCCTGAAGCCTCAGCCTCTGCACACCACGAAGGAAACATATATAGGGGATGTCTACCCACCATCGAGCCACCGAAGAAGCGTGGTAGGCCAATCATGCTGCCACAAAGACCTTCTAGGTGTAGTGAGCTTATCTTGCAGAGATGCGTGCCCGCAACACCTGCAGAATTGTCCCAACCGGGCAGTTGACTGGGTCAAGCTGGCGATCTCGGCTTCCCAAAGTGGAAAGAGTCCACTAGGGGGCACAGTTTCCTCGAGGGGGAGTTCCGGAGTATAGGGTGGTCTCAGCAACCTCAGTTGCAAGACTGAAGCTATGAGCTACGCCCACGCAGGGGCCATGTTCATACGCTCCACAGCTCTGGACAGGGGAGCACAGAAGTGTTCGCCGCCTAAGGGAGGAGAGCCCACTGAATGGAGTCCTCCAGAGAGCCGTAAGGAGAAGGAAGAAATCCGAGAACATACTCGACTCGGCCAGGATGGGGCCACTAAGAGCAAATAAACCCGTACAGGCGCATACTCTCCAGAACTCCTGGAAGCAGAATAACTAGGGGGTAGGTACAGACAGAGCCTCAGCCAAGTCTGTATCATGGCGAGCAGTCCAAAGGAGCTGGGAAAGCCATTGAGAACCAAAGGGGACATTGCGCAATCCCGCAGGAGGCGAAGAGGTCCAATTAAGCTTGCCCAAAGGTTCTCAAGAGTGCTTCACCACATGGGGTGAGGCAAAAACCCGGGCCTCGGCCCCTGCCTCGGCAGGGTGTTTGCCTCTGTAAGACATCCAGGTGTGTAAGCTGCTCTAAATGAGAGGAGCTTCCCTGGGACCACACAAGGGTCTGGTGCGCCAACCTGGAATGGGGGCGCGAACACAGAGCTACTTGGTGGTTGATATAGGGACCACCGCTATGTTGCCGGTGCGCAGCAACACATGGCAGTCTCTCAAGTCCGGGAGGAAGGAATGCTGCTCGCACATAGGCAGGTAAAGTGCCATTTAGATTGCGACCTTCCAGGATCAAGGGTTGAGTGGCCACTAATGACCGCTCACAACTGGCTAGGGATGCGTCTGCCGCTAGCCTTAGGCGGCGGCGAAGAGCTCGCAGCGCCAGGCCCTAAGAAAAAACCAAGATCTCTTCCATACATCTAAGGCACGAAGCAGCGTGACCTTGAGCATGCAGAGCGGGTTTACCCTTGGGAAAACCCCTTGGTTGCAAACCACCGCTGTATGGGTCTGAAGTGCAGCAGACCAAAAGAAATCTCATTGGATACAGC
The DNA here is from genome assembly GCA_036877625.1 of Ambastaia sidthimunki. Taxonomy (NCBI): domain Eukaryota; kingdom Metazoa; phylum Chordata; class Actinopteri; order Cypriniformes; family Botiidae; genus Ambastaia; species Ambastaia sidthimunki. The sequence continues at coordinate 25,642 of JAZGTK010001112.1, read as the reverse complement.
TGCATTCAGGCTCAGCAGTGCTAGGACTGCTGTATAGTGAGTGGCCGGCCTTCTTTCACTCTCACAACTGCAGTGAGGGTTGACCCAAAAACAGCAGGAGACTGAAGTGTCTGCATCGTGGTCAAATCCCACGACATTGAGATTAGTGGTTCTCTAAACTGGAGAAAGCCCACTCTTTCCAGCGTTCAGTCTGGACCCTAGATCTTTCATGTGGGCGAGCGCAACATCCCGTGTTGTGCTGCCCACTGCCCTAATCAAGCTAATATCAACCAGCGTTGCTATAATGACCAAGCAGATGCCCTAGTACCTTTATAGATCTCCTAGAGGTAGCACTTCCCCCATGTTGGGGGAGTGCAATTGCTTGGGGCAGCTGTGCCCTGAAACACCCGAAGTGGCAGGGTTAATAGCCTGGCTTCCAGAGCGTAATGCAACCGCACCCTATAGGGAGGGGGAACAATTTTCATGTGTCCCTAGGGGAGGAGCTAGCACACGCCTGGGCTGTTCCGCCTAACAGCCCAGAGAGAGTAATGGTGGCATGGGAGGAACTGCTGACAGTTCTGCTAAGCTCAAACACATCCTCAGATGTGAGGCTTTCACCCTTATCAAACTCTCTCTTAGCAGGTCCGCTTGGTATGCCTGCAACACACCGAGGGTGTGCAGGCAGGCACCTGCCTGACCTGCAGTCGTGTGTCCCCTACCCAAGAACACAGAGTGCTTCAGAGGGCAGGGGCGGAGCCTTCAGTGACAGTGCCTTACTAGGGGACAGATAGCCTGTTAGCGTCTGTTCAACCCGAGGCAGTGTCTTATACACATGCTCGCTCAGCCCCGCCACATGCATAGTGGCAGGACTTAAAATGTGCAACAGGTATTGTTTTCCCCACTATTTGGCTCCTGCATGGAGGCATAGACTGGCTACACAGGAAAGCTCCTTCTTACAGTTTATGCTCAGCGGGCAAAACAATTTTTAATTTAGCCACAGCACAAGTAACAACCCCCAGCAGTTTCTCATAACAGGGGGACATTAAATAACAGGGATAGTGAATATGAAGATTTATGTACATGTTCTATTATTCTTATTATTCTCAAATAACATTTGTACAATTATTTATACAATTAAAGCTGCAAGCAGCGATGATCGGGACCTTGCACCGGTGCAACCGCCACCCAGCGCTATTGCCACCACCCAGCGCCACCACCACCTGTTGAATTTAGGAACAGTGAATGGTGGACATAAGCATATACTCAGACATTGCAGGCCTGAGTTACAACAACTTAGAGGAGTTAATCGTAGTGTAAAACACGTCACTTCCTGTTGCCTGCAGGTGGCACTATAACCGTAACTGAGTGTTACCATGTAGATATCTTTAGACCATGACTTTTATCAAATGTGTGAAGGATGGGGCCAATCAGACATTGTAGACCTGAGTTTTAACAGCTGTTTTTTCTTGGTGAACCGCCAAACTTTGGCAGGCCGCCACGGTCACATTCTTCTACGAAAAGGCCTTAAGATGAGAATGACAAAAAACGATGTTGATCGGATTAAAACTCTAGGAGGAGTTTGTTTTGTGGGATTACAGGTTCGCTCCAAGAGACTTTTTTTAACGAATTGGGGTGTTTTATGAGCCTACCAAATTCGGTGCTTGTATGTTAAACGTAGGGCTCTGGGCAGTTCTAGGTGGTGCTATCAAGCCATTTTGCAACGCCTAATTTTAAACCACTATCAGACGTGAATTTTCGATGGGGCTGATGCGTGTGCAAATTATGGTGAGTTTTCGAGCATGTTAAGGCCCTCAAAATTGCGGCGAAAGACGGAGAAGAAGAATTAAAGCTACAAGCAGCGATGATCAGGACCTCGCAACGGTGCTACCGCCACCCAGTGCCGCCACCACCCAACGGCACCACCACCTGTTCGTTTAGGAACAGTTAATGTTGGGCAAAAGCATATATGCAAATAGATTATATGAAAAGATCATCATGTATTTACTACTGTATTTACTTATTAAGCATGTTAAGTTTGATGAATACTGGACATTGTATGCTTCACACAGCAAGTTATTCAGACAAAACACTGGACTTCTGCAGGCCACCACGAACATATTCTTCAAAGAAAAAGCAAGGTCTTGGCCATTCAGCATCATAAAAAAAACGTCCTAACCAAATATGAAGAATGTGTGAAGTTTGGGGGCCGATCAGACATTGCAGGCCTGAGTTACAACAATTTTAAGGGAGTTAATCGTAGTATAAAACATGCCACTTCCTGTTGCCTGCAGGTGGCGCTATAACCGTAACTGAGTATTACCATGTAGATGTCTTTAGGCCATGACTTTTATCAAATGTGTGAAGATTGGGGCCGATCTGACATMGTAGGCCTGAATCAAAACCCCTTTTTTTGTCATGATGAAACGCCAAAGTTTGGCAGGGCGCCATGGTCACGTTCTCCAACGAAAACTCAAAAGCTTCGCAATTTAGCATCACAAAGGCCTTAAGATGAGAAAGACAAAATACAATGTCGATCGAATTAAAACTCTAGGAGAAGTTCATTTTTGTACGACGCATGGAATTTGCAAAAATGTACCAAATTGCAGAGGAAATTAAAAAACAACTAACTTCCTGTTGGGATTAGAAGTTTGCTCCAAGAGACTTTTTTTTAACGAATTGGGGTGTTCTATGAGTCTACCAAATTTGGTTCTTGTACATTAAACGTAGGGCTCTGGGCAGTTCTAGGTGGCGCTATCAAGCCATTTTGCCACACTTAATTTTAAAACCCCTATCAGACATGAATTTTCGATGGGGCTGATGCGTGTGCAAATTGTGGTGAGTTTTCGAGCATGTTAAGGCTCTCAAAATTGCGACGAAAGACGGAGAAGAAGAAGAAACATTAGAAAAACAATAGGGCCTTGCACATTCGTGCTCGGTCCCTAATTAGAGGATCTAGTATGTGCGGAACTAGATAGGGACTTGCCCGTCTCAATTTACTTCATTAGATCCATTCGTGAACCCAGCGAATGCATTCGCCGCTCTGCCTCAGCAGATGCGAAACAAGCTCCTCAAAGAGCGCCTCCCGGGAGCGAAGCGAACACATTATAACCCGCTCCCAAGCAGACGGTCAATTCCATAAGAGCTGACTCAGCGTGCTTCGCTCCCAAACACACAACACATAAACCGCATGTATCCCACCCGTGGGTGAGAAGGAACACACAAACTAAAGTGCTAAGTGCTCTACCCCAATTGTTTTATCTTTTGCTTTTGGCATGTTTTTCTTTTTTATAAAGACAAACAAACACGCAAGACAGAGCGCTTCGCTGAATGACAGAAACTGCCGGTGTGCGCAAACGCAAATGCTTTTTAGCTTCCTGGTCGTGACGTCACCCGCCTGTGACGTATCGCCCCCGATTGGATGATTTGACACGTGATTCAGAGTCTATAAATGCTGGAGGCGTTCCCATAGCGCTTCGACGCAGCTCGAGTTCCTGAAAGGGAACATATATGGTACCAATCTGGCCCATATCTGTTCAGGCATGCCATATCTAAGCCATATGTGCCAGCTATCGGCCACATTTCGCCCAAAGGTTTTTGCTATCTGGGATGTATATCTGCAGTATATTGTCTTTTTCAGCCAACCTGATTTGTACCCATTTTCCATCAAAAAGGTATGTTGCTTTTATGTTTATGACATAAAAATTATAAATGTTAACAAATGCTGTTCAGAAATTCATGAAGTTTTCTTGTTATCATCTACAGTTTATTGGCCAGTATTACTACATTGTTACAATTTACAGGTGTACTGTTACAGCTTTCACGTTGTATCTTATTATGTGTTTTATAGCAGCAGATTTGAGTGTCGCTGCTGTAGACATATGTATATCTGCAGTATATTGTCTTCTTTAGCCAATCTGACTTGTACCCGTTTTTCTATCAAAAAGATCAATCTAAGCTGAAGAAATCCCATGTGAGTGTGTCTTTTCACATCTGTTACATATATCGCTTCTTAAAAGCTTTTAATGGATCCAGTTAGTGTAGAGATAAGATATGATTGAGGTGATTGGCAGAGAAAAAAGCTGCAGGATATATGAGAAGTGAGATGATTGAAAGCATTTCCATGTTGAATAAAATGAAGGGTTCTAGGTGAGGTGGCTTAGAGGATGGAGTTGAAAGAGTAGTCGAGAAAGTGTTTTAATTGGTGGTTTAAGGGAACACCAGTTAAGAATAATAATGAGGTATTGGGGTTGAAGATAGATCCGCCTCCGGTGCCAGAAGCCTGAATTTTAAAATGATACACGAGGAAGGGAGTTTACTGTTGAGTTAGCTAATGTGAGCTATTTTAATAGGTATGCGAGTTAAACTATTACATAGATGCCCAGACAACAGAGGCAAGAATGTGCTACAAAAATGTGCTAAAAATCCCATTTAACGATAAATGACAAACACCTATTATTTTTTTTAAATGAAAGTTTTAAGACTCATTTTGTATTGGTTGAATTAGAAGTGGACTTCGACTCCGGCTTAAGTGTATAGAATAGACACAACGTGTCCGGCTATGGAAAAGACATTTATTAATGGAGTTCATGGTTGTTTCTTTGCCACAATAAACTAAAATACTTTTGGCTGACAATGATCTTTTTATTTATTTTATTTATTTTTTTATAATCCTTTTTGATGCAGAGGATTAACGCATATGAACAAGCTGGGGAGGCCATGGAAAAGCAAACCAGCAGCCCCGTTAGAATCTGCCGAAGCAGTGCAGCGTTAGTGAACAAATTGATGTCAAGAGAGATAGATAACAACGCCCATAACAACGCCCATTCCTTTGCTTCAGAACGCTACTCAAAAGCTCAGCTCATTGTAGATCTCGCAGCATAGAGGAATTTGGCCTTATAACACGTAAACACAGGCCCGGGAGGATTCCCGGTGGCCTGGCAACTGATTTGGCCTGCTGCCAGCATGCCTTATTTTATTTTTATTTATTTTATATTATTTCTCACACACTAAAGTTATCATTTCCAAATTCAGCATTCAAATAATTAACTAAATAATAATAAAAACATTAATCCATTCATGAATATAAATCTGTTAGTTTTGACTTGGCAATGTTTGCCAATGTTACAGTTGATTTACGTCCCCTCCGCGCCTCCGCCAAAGCGGTTAATGAGACATGCGAGGATGAAGAGGAAGCGGCCAGGTGAAGTAGAAAGGGAAAGGGCACAGAAAAGGCAAGCGCTTCAAGAAGAAGCAGCGAAATGTTGCAAAATTTCTGAAGTGTCCCAGTCCAGTCCTTCGTAAAGAGAAGATGCAAGGGAGAGGAGATGGGCGATGAAAGATGGGCGTCCCTGGGAAATTATGCGCATGGCAATGTTAAAATGGCCAAACATGGAAAACGTTTACGTTAAAAAGATCATGGGAACAAAAAAAAATTATGCTATCAACTTTTGATTGCAGAATCTTGAAATTCTTGATAAACACATTTGTGGATCTTTTTATTCAGGATAAATACTTGAGACTCGAGATCTAGGCCACATTTCTTTTTGCTTTCCTTTCAATCTATTTTAAAATATATTAAAGAGATCTGTGATTCTACTTTCTTCTGGGCATCTTTTTAAATATTTGTTTTTCTGTTAGTCCCAGTGAGCTAACTAAAAGTTACTGTGGCCAGAGACAAAAAAACTCTACAGGGTGTTGAATTAAAAACATTGGACAAACCAGACAGTTATGTGGGCCAGTTTTCATCTGTCTAAACAGTGTGAACATCAACAGTCAATCTTAGTTGTATATGTACTAATACTTGACTAACTGGTGCCCTGGTAAGGAAGCAGACAGACTGACTAAAAAAGGAAAGGAAATGTTCTTATTTTAACTGTAATTGGCAGGCTTAGGGTTCTGCTATTATGACAGTAGTTGATGCATTTTCCCCACACACTTCACCTTGTAATCAAGATGACAAAACCCACCACCCTATGCAGTTTGCATATCGCCTGAACCACTCCACAGACGATGCCATTACCACAATCCTTCACCTGACCTTCACACACCTGGATAAGAACACTTAAGTATGGATGACTTCAGTTCAACATTCAACACTATCATTCCTCACCACCTGGTTAGAAAGCTGAGCCTGCTGGACGTGAACACCTCCCTCTGCAAGTGGATCCTGGACTTTCTGACTGGGAGACCTCAGTTAGTCTGGATCGGCAACAGCATCTCCAACACCACCACACTGAGCACTGGGGCTCCTTGTGGAGATTGTCAAGAACCTGCAGTGTGTAGTGAGGACAGCTGAGTATATCATCAATGTCTCTTTTCCCTCTGCTGAGAACATCTATAACACATGCTGTGCCAACAGTATTGTGGATGACCCCTCACACACACACACTGTTCACCCTTCTGCCATCTGGGAAAAGGTACCAGAGCTTTCAGTCCGTTACACTTTCTTCCCCAAGCCATCAGACTCCTGAATTTCCATGAACTGGACTGATATACACAATGCACAACAATCACACTTACACACACACACTCAAGACATATTCTTATATATTATATATTAACGTTTTGCACACACTGTATTTTTGCACACATCTCTATATTGCATTATATTGTGTTTTTGTACTTCACACTAATTTGCTGCTAATACTGCTGCTGACAGTAAAATGTCTGCAACCAAGTATCTATGCTGTAAATATGTATATTGGCACATTGGTCTGTGCTGCTCTCTATGCTCCACTGTGCTGCCCATTGCTCCGGGTGTGAGTTTTCCCGACTTGTGTGTGTTCATGTCTTACTAGGGATGGGTTAAGTGCAGAGATCACATTTATCATACATAATAAAACACGCCACCGTCACTTTTATTAACCCATAGGAGTCATATGGATTAGTTTTGTGATGGATGGATGCACTTTTTGGAGATTAAACATTTCAGACATTATTTATTGCTATTTTACAGATGGGAAGAGCCAGGATGTTACTTAATATATCTAATTAATATAAGTCTAATGTCTGGCTGAAAAAAGTCATATACATCATGGATGACTGTCACAATAAAGCTGAAGGACGCAAATGTTCACATTGAGATTCTGCCAGAACACAGGAAGTTTGTCAGGTTCACTTTTGGGAGCAAAGCTTACCAATATTGAGTGCTTCCTTTCAGCCCAGCCCTATTGCTTCGCACCTTTACAACATGCATAGATGCAGCTCTGGCTCCTCTGACTTCATGGCGCCCACGTTTTAAACTATATAGAAGACTGGCTAGTCATGGTCAGTTCCCATTCGCTACACGGCATCAAGATGTTGTGTTAGCTCACATGAGGTGCTTAGGGCTGAGGCTCAACCCCATGAAGGAGTGTGCTTTCTCTTTTCCAAATAACAACTTTTCTAGGGGTGACTTGGGACTCTATTACAATGCGGGCACAATTGTCTCCTGCAAGAGTGGAGTTGATTTTTGCTGCTGTTGGCAGTGTTTGGCTAGGCCAGCACCTAACAGTCCTTGATGTTCAAAGGGCTGTTAGGACTCATGGTGGCAGAAGCCAATGTGATCCCATTGGGTCTGCTGCACATAAGACTGCTTCAGTTCTGGCTAGAAAAGGGTTTCATCCCAAAGTCCACCCGGGTGGGAAGGGTTATGCACCAAGGGCTTTGTCTCTTGATTCCCTTCATTTTGGGTCCCACTCTAGGAGCATTAGATTATTTAGACTGGTGCAGCAGATCCTTCTTTGGGCAGAGACCAGGCTGTTCTCCATCAGAACGATATACATTCCAGGTACATCTCTGGGATGTATATCGGATCCCATGGATCTCTTCTCAGACTCATTTGTTGAAATTTTTCTGCCCCAGCTGTAAGTTCACTGTTTCGCTCAGGTTTGAGAGGACTTACGCTGACCATTGTTGTTTCAAACACAGGTACAGATCTGCGATTGCACAAAAATTCCTATTCAGAAGCATCAGAATCCTGCTCATTTGTTACTGATTTTTCCACTTTTTATTTCTGGGAAGCACTTACATTAGGTTTGTTGCATTCAAGTGGCAAGTCACAGGTAAAAAAAAGTTTTAGACTACCTGCCTGTCTGAGTCAAAAGAGGCCACCCACCTGTCTCTACAATGTTCTGATGCTTCTCACCTTTTTCAGTTAAAGAAAAGGGGTGGTTGCTAGCATACTGTAACTGGTTGCTATGACGTAGCTATAATGTGTAATGTCACTATTTGTTGCTGCTTTCTAAGCCGAGGGATATGAGCCCACCCCTTAGTCTCTATGACATTCTGATGTGGAGCTATGTCATCACAAAATGAAATCATTGGAGTACATTAAGTGATTCAATTATAGTCATGTATATAGGGCTGTTACTAAGGTAAGAGTACACAAAAACTGACACTAAATTAAATACTGTATAGCAGGGCTGTTCAATTAGTTTGTCATGGGGGCCAGTTCATGAAAAGCATCCTAAATGAGGGGCCGAAGAGATACGGCTTGCAATATGAGTGATGACTCAACAACAATATAGGAGCCCATATGTTGTATGTTTGCACCGTAATTCACCCAAGTAAGCTTTTTCTACATTTAAGCATGCTCCTTTTGTATTTTGAAACTGCATAACAACATCAGTGCAATGAACAAAATACTTTTTTAACAAACATACAGTATTTAAATGTCGTATTTTGAAATTGCATACAAAAAAATGAGTGCAATGTACAACAGGCTTGTGCTACAAACAGATTTAAACTCGTTACAGTTTAACTCATTAAACTGAGACTTAGGTGCACATAAAAAAGTTGGAAAATAATATTGTTTCCTGGTATTTTTGTCAAAGTAAATTAGTTTAGTGACCTTATTTAAACTACAACTGCAATAACTGGCAAACATTTAGGCTGAATAGCTAATGAGCGAAATGACATTTCTTACATTTTGCAAGAGCAGTAAAATCGAGTGTATATGTTGTTAGCGCAATGTTCATACACTGTGTCACGTTCCCCATGTTTAGCATTCTTTGCCCATATTTGGTTTTCCTGTTCCTGTTTAGTTAATTCCCTCCACCTGTTTCTGATTAATTCGTTTGCTATTTAGTTGGTTTCTGTCTAGTGTTCATGGTCTGTTCTTAGTTTGTAATGGTGTGTGGGTGTTCTATGTTCCTCGTTCCATGTTTCCTGTTTCTGGATTTAAATATTAAATGTTTGGAATATATTCAACGTTGTTTTCTTTCCTTCGCTCCAGAAGCCCACGCACTAATCATGACAGAAGAACGGACCTACAAAAAGTAGCGTTTTTTTTTAAACCGTGTTTATTTTTTCAGTTTTTGCCCCCAGTGTTTTGTTTTCTCCCCTCCAGTGTGGAAACTTCTGCCTAGTTTATCCCCAATGGCTGTTAAGTACAGTAGAGAGAAGGTACATAATTCTGTTTGCCTCACGTCCTCTATGCTTCAATGGTGTCTTGCAGAACCTAGTGTTAGCCAAAAAGCTTGAGCCTCTTTTGGCAAAAGAGCCCTTCACCTGAGAGATCCGTGCTTTTACAGCCAATATTTCAGTATTTCCCAAAAATAATATTTCAGTAATATTACAGTAGTTTCCAAAAAGGACGGGGACTGCATCCAATTCCAGATCTGTGTCACTTGAATCAGTCTCTGAGGAGCCCCTGACTCTTAAGGTGGCTCTACTATTAGGTCATAGATTGCTCAAAATGGTAGAAGATTAACAGGCTGTTTCTGTTTGGATTTTGTCCCTTGCTTTGTTAAAGCCATTTTGCACCCTTGACCAGAATATATCCCCTAGGTGCCCGCTATGGCTGGTCATCCAATTTGCCTTCCATCATCTTGCACGAGCAGGATAGGCTTTACTTATTGTGTCCAGTTACAGCTTTGAGCATCTATGTCCACTGCTCAACCTCCCAGCTCTTAGTCTGTTTTGGTGGCCATAACCAAGGTATGGTCACAAAACAATGATTATCTCACTTGATCACAGATGCTATTACCCTGGTCTATGAAACCTGTGTTTTAGTGTCACCTTAGAGCCCATTCTACAAGGGGTGTTTAAGGATCTGTCTAGGGGAGCATCTCTAAGTAATGTTTGTGCTGCAGCAGGCTGGTCCTCTTGGCACACATTTATTAGATTTTACAGTTTAGACTTGAATTCAATTCCAGGCACACAGGTCCTTCTGGGTTGACATGTCTATTTCTGCTCCTTATGTTCTCTGTGCCCGTTTCTCACAGTATCTGGGGCAGGCCTTCCCTCACTGTGACACAGTAGACATTACCGATTCCCACAGCATCAGGGAATGAGACGCTGCATCACTTTGTCACACTTCAGTCCTGCCTGCACAGCCTATCCTAACTTAACTTCTAATGGCGTATTTTGCAAGTGCCCTTTAAAGGCTTTGTGGCACGCAATGCAACATCAAATAATGTTGACCTGCCTATAAATAGGCCTGATTTTACACATGTTTAGATTTGGGTGCTCCTGAAGTGCATTCCCCATGGCATCAAGCTTGGCGCAGCGTCTCGTTCCCTGTCTCAGGGAACCTGGTTACATACGTAATCTGAGACGTTTTACCTGATTATGGTTGTTTATTTCTTTTCATTGTAACAGTGTCGATACTCCATGCTAATAACAGGTGACAGTAAGTGCCCTTTTTAGCATACAAATTTCCATTTAAGGGAATATTACAGATGTCACTTTGCAGCCAACACAATAGAGAATGGTGTTGCAATCACTAGTGATTAGTAGTAAATATGGGCCACCTTCTGTCACATAAAAATGATTGATGGTGACCTTTTAGGAATGTGGGCGGTTTTGACCTTTGACCGGCCCCCCTAAATGGGTTCAGATCCGCCCCGTCGCCATGTTGTCCAGGAATGTCCAGGAATGTGCGATGATGTCCGGTTGTCATTTTGTGTGTATGTATTCTATGAGGAATGTCTTTAGGATAAATGTCTTTAGTCCTAAAGCCGACGTTCCTGAGAGATGTGTTCACTCCGGGGTGTAAATTGTTGTGACCGGGTCTTGAACGGGTGTTTTGAACAGATTACATCTTGTTAACGACCGGAATGTGTTCACCTTCGACCTCACACACACACACACATGTGTGACAAATCACGATAGCATGTGTTACTGTCTATTCAGTTGACAGTGGTCTTGTTTTGACAGGATGATTCTATCACACCACATGCTGTTTGGCACATTTTTACGTATCCGGTTTAACTTGAGATTAATTACAAAAACTCGCTTTTCTCACAGTGAGCGACCTAAAGGAGTCATTCCCGAGAGATGTGTTCGCTCCGGGATGTAAATCGTAGTGGCATTGCAGGTGTTATTCGAACACACGATACGTCGTTTATCTCCGAAGATGAAAGATTAATTACAAAAACAGGACTTTAAGCGATGGTATCGTGACCTTTCCCAAACTGAGGTCGATCAGTTTGGACATACGGCGCGTTGTTTACTCGTGACATAGCGACCCTGTCCCAACTTTTGGGGTCTCTCCCCCACACTCATAGTCTGTGATGATGTTTTTTATGGTTTTGTTGCATCCTGATCTGTTTTTTTACCTTTTTTACCTCTGTCACCTCTGTAGCCCACACTCAGTAAACATGTTGTGGCATGTCCAGATATATATATAAATATTGTGACTCGTGATTTCCCAATGTATGGTGGTCGTGTAGGGCCTATTCCTGAGTTTGAACACTATATGCACTATGACACAAGGTTTTTGTTTCAGTGGAAAGATGTTCATATAACTGATAATGTTTTACTAGCCACAGCTCTGTAAAGGTGAAATTGTTCCACTTTGAACAGACATTCCCAAGAGCCCGAACAGACCCTTATCCCCACCCACATATTATAACCATTAGGGTAAATGTACCCATTAAGCCCAGGCACCATTATACACCGTATCGTGTGTTCGAATAACACATGCAACTTTGACTTTAAATAAAAAAAAGAGGGTCTTGTCTTGTGTTACTTATTATTTTATAAAATCCGACAACTTCTTACTAACATGGCATATTTGTTGAACACCAATCACATCTGTAATTGTTGAGTTAAGCCCAACCATATTCATGATGTCTCAAGGGGGCTCACTTTAAGTCGCCTAAAACGTTGGTGTTTTGGGACCCCTCAGACAAAATCATCTCACAACTATTTTCAACCATTAATTTGCGAAGTATATCCATATTATGTAATTTGAGAGATTAATGATTTGTTTTTTGTGTATTATAAAGTTGTTCTTAGTTAATTTGATCTATTTGGTTTCATTTAGAAAGATGAGTTTTGCTAGTTGGCATAGCGAGCAAATCACAGGGTCAAATCAGTAGTCATGATATGGAGTATTAGAAATATTAAGTGTATGAACTAAATGTTTTCTGATGCATGTCACATCAATATATCAATTAAAGCACAATAAATGGTTTGGGTGAGTTAAATATTTTCAACAATTGTGTTTTTTTATTTTCAAGGTGGACTTAAATGGTACAGTGACCCAAAAAGCAGATAGCATATGCAAACTTTGTATGAGAACACCTTCAAAAGTTCTGAAGATGGGAAATAAAAAGAATAACTATGAAATCAAGTTAAAAGCATAATATGTTCCAAACATAATAAAATATATATATTTTTATTTTGTTGTGAATATATCTTTATTTCCTCAGTAATCTGTACCCTAACCCTAAACTGTAGAACCATTTAAGCCTATTATGTTCCATTTAAGCCCATCTTATTTATTTAAATAGGAAATTGCTGAAAGTATGACGTTTGTTTTTTTCTGTAATTCAGTGACTTTGCTATTCTTATATCTCCCTGACATCATTACCTAGACTACATAGCACATCACATACTGCGAAGTGCTTTTTGTTATGTAGCTTTTTGCAATTGAAAGTCTTTACAAAAGAAAGCTAAAAGAAATTAAAGTGGCCGATCAGTAACCTGTTTATGTGTAGGCCTATTTCATGTTTATTTAAGATATTGTTGATGCACTGTAATGTAATTTACTACTTTTATATAACAAATACATTTATTATTTTATTAATATTTAATTACATTTTGTCAATATTAAATGAAATGTTAAATACTGAAACCAATGAAAATTAGTTTTAGGCCTACTTGATCATGTTTGTGGTGGTTCATTGTTACAAGCCAAACATTAAATGCAAGTTCAAATTTAAAATTAATTCAAAATTAATTAATTGTGTACAACATGTATAACATGTTACTGAATAAATATATTTTTTTTTTATTTGTGTCAATAATTGTGGTTGTGGGCTTCAGTACCAATTAAGCCAATGCCTGACTTTCGACTTTATTTATAGAATTCTTTTAATTTGATTTTTAAAATTGCATAAATAAATGAATATACTTTTAAATAAGAGATTAATCTTTCATTTTAACAAATGATTATGTTTATAAACCATCTTAGTATCTATGAAAAATACATGAACTTAGATTTTGGTGGGCTTCAGATCACTTTAAAACTGGTGACAAATTTTATTCCTTAAATGAATCTGACTCCATTTCTTCTAGCATGGCCCAACGTTTGGGCGATTGAAAAGAATCGACTCAAATTAATAAATGTTATCACAAACAAACTTCTGCAATTGTTACGGGTCACCTTGATAAACGGAATAAAAGAGTCTAATGAAATGGATTTATTTCTTATTAAATTGTTATGTAAAAGTCAACCAAAACACGCCCAAAACTAAATTTGCAGTGTGTAATTTACAGCGATGGATCTTGTTTAGCCAACGTTAACACCACTTTTGAATGACTGGGGTATAAACCCTCAAAAAGAAGTTATCAAAATCTTAAAATAACACGTATTGTAATTTTGTTACTTTATTTAGGCTTGTTTTGGTTGACTTTTACAGAACAATTGAATAAGAAATAAATCCATTTCATTAGACTCTCCCCTCCTCTGTCAACCCTCCAATCACAGGTGGAGCCACGATCCACGAGTATTTATGACATGTTTAATATTCTGTTTAAATATTTAATTCATTCTTTCGGTACATTCATTCATTGCACATATTTCCGTCTTGCAGACTGTTTCAAAGTGAAAATGGCATGTCCTTTCGTAGAGAATCCTGTAGATGAGGAGGCTGCATTCATTCGCAGAGAGTTACATTTACGCCGATTTTGCGTCTCTGAGTGGATTTTTTTTTCATATCCTGATGCATTTTTTTATTTGAGCGATACAGTTTTTCTAGAGAGTAAATTAAATATGCAATATACGGATTGTAACTTGCCTTGTTGGCAGAGACTTGCCTTGTTCTTCCATTATTTATTGAAGGCACTGGCACTCTCAAAATGTTATGCTGTTGCACTAACGCTAACTGTAAAACAAGTTCAAAACAGAGTGTGCACTGTACCCTGATTGGCGGCTTGCGGTGTGCTCGACCAGTTAAGTTTTAATCCACTCATAAATGAAAAGGAACGACTAATTTGGCAAAATGTAGTTGAGTAAAAAGTAAAATACTTGAAATTGAAATGTAGTGAAGTTAAAGTAAAAGTCTCCCCAAATGGAAATACTTCAGTAAAGTACAGACCCCGAAAAAGCTACTTAAGTACAGTAACTAATTACATTTACTTTGTTACTGTCCACCACTGCCAATATCATTGGTCTTGAAAGTGGGTGGGTCTTGTCGCTTACCCAGTTGTTCAAAAACTAATTTTTAGACTCGACCTGGAACGACTTTGGAATTGACTCAGCATAAAGGACTTGTTAGTCTGTTATCCTTAACTACTGCTGTCCAGGGTTTTTCCTGCATTGAAGATTTATGTGGCCAGCAAAAAATGTTTAAATAATTAAATGTGATTTATGAGTTTTTCAAATTGTGAATACTCATAGTGATTTATGAGTATTTTCAGGATACAGAAAAATCACTTTTAGGGCTTTATTTGTCACAAGTGGTGTGTGGGCTTCTGGAGTGAAGGAGATAAAACAATGTCGAATATAATCCAAACGTGTTTATTATAATAATCCAGAAACATGGACACCAGGAAACATGGAACGAGGAACGTAGAACACCCACACACCATTACCATAACAACAGTTAACAAGGGAGGGGCCATGGAGGAGGAAGGACTGACGACTCCAGGGGACAATCCACCGGAGGCAGAGATGGTAAATGTGGAGCCTGGGAAGAAGACGGAAAGCCGATGAGCCGAGGTGACATTGAGGCTCCGAAGGGGCCAAGGAGGAGCAGATGTCACCGGCGACCAAAGTGGAGATAGGGATGCAGAAGGCCACAGTGGAGCCGGTGCGACCGAGGATGGAGGAGGAGCCGGAGGGAAGGAGGAGCCTGACAGAGCTGGTGGGTTTGAAGTTTGAAGCCTCTTTGGTGTGCTTAATTGATATGGAAATTAATTGATGGAACAAAGTGGAATAAGGTCAAATTAAATAAAAGGGAAATATAATGAAACGGTAGAGGCTAAGATTCAAATTAAAGCAGTTATGTACATTAATCTACATTAAAACAGTACATTAGCCTAAAATTAAACTTCACAGATCAGATTTTACAGTCAACTGAATTTATGTAATAAAACATGATTCAATACATTTCAGTAGTTAGTTAATTAATTAATTATGTGCCTGGGCACATATGCATTACACAGGGAAGGGCCATAAAGCAAGCGTTGCAGCACCGTTTCTTAAAGGTCCCACAACCAATTTATGCCTTGTATTAGATTGTTCTCTTACTCCAGCTACACAAATATACAGTATACAGAAGTATACAGTATATAAAATCTTTATATCTGTATAAACAGTAAAATAAAAGTACAAATATAAAACTCTAATACAAAGACAGGAGACAGAAAGGATCCTGTCATATCATTTTATGTGTGTTGTGCAGTGTTTTGCTTCTGGTCGTGGTTCTGTTCCACTGCTTGTCCTTTTGTCATAGCAAGACTTGACGTACCTTGCAGCCAAGTTTGCGGTGGTTGAGGTTTCTCCAAAAATGTATTGCAGTTTGTCTTTTTGTTGTATCTGGTTAAAGTCTGCAAGTCGGGAAAAAATGTTTCCCTAATTTGTTTAATTATGCAAGCTGTTTAATGCTTGACCTGATTTTTTTTTCATTCTGCAAAAAAATTAATACCCAGCTGATATGATCTCTTCCCCAATGTGGAAATAAGCCTAAAGAAACAAAATGTACAAAAACATATGTTTTTATTCAATATTTTTATGTCCACTACAATACACATCTTGACTAAAAGAGCATAATTCAAAAAACATTGGGGGGGAATTCTTTTCTATGGAATTAACCAAACGTGACTTTTAATTCGCGTTTTAATTCAAGAGTATGTGAAACAGTTTTAAAGAGAAAATCCTGAAAATGAATGATAACAAATAATTCTTATTACCTCTGGACGGGGGACCGTTACATAACTGATCTGCTTTTTGTCCAAAAATGGCACCTCATCCACATTGCCAACGTCAACAAAGTTGGAAGTCAAAAGGACTTGTCTGTTATTAAACCATTTGACCAGTACCACCTTTACATTACGGCTCACAACTTCATTGTAATTTCCTCTGTTCTTTTTTGACATGTCTTTGTCCGACATGAGTTGTAGTTTTCCAAAACTACAGGCCCTTGCTGTCCCAGCAGCATGAATTTTCTTCTCTGCCAGTATTTCCAACAGATTGTATGTTGTAAAAAAATTACCGAAGTACAGCTTGTGGTTGGCTTTGGTGATGCCCTGACTGAGATGGTACACTACTGGAGCTCCAAGTCCCAAGTGTTTTTTGTACTGTTCCCAAGGGTGTGGTTTACCTTTAATGTATTGCTTGACAGACAGAGCTCCACAAAATTACACTATTTGTTAATCAAACCTGTCATGAGACACTAGTTTTTCTAAAAATGCCAATATCCATTCCAGTCATGGCAATTTAGTCACATCTGTGGGATTACAAATTTATAAAATGTTATAAGACTATACCACTAAAGTGATGTGCCCTGTGTTTTACATTTTAAAGTAAAGTCAGACAGCCCAGGTGTCTGAGACATCAAACTTTTGTCTTTATGCACTTCCTGGCCATCAAGCAGGGTCCCAAGTTAAATGTTTATGCTAAGTTCAAGATACAGCTTTACCTTTTGTCTCTATGATAATGTGGTCTAGGTAATACTATCAGGCTGATTGGATTAGCACCTATGCATTTGAATGGCACTGTTATGCTGATGAGATCAAGGCTGGGAAAATTCCGTTCTGCAATCAGTTCTATACTGAAGTTGCATGCTTTGTTTGAATTGTCTCCACCTCTATGTATCCCACCCCCTTGAAATGTATAAAAACTCTACAACGCTACAAGCTCTAGTCAGACTTGGATGACTGCAGCCCCGCAAGCCACTTCTCAATAAAGAATCCTGCTTAAAGAATCACCAGAGTCTCCTGGTCTTCCCTGGAAAAAGTTTCCAACACACCCAAAGACCAACTAGGGCTCTAATTTCTTGTGTATTAGCTGTTTTAAAACTTGATGTACCACTTTGCTTGGCATAAATGTTACTGTTGTTAGTCTTCAAATCAATGATCTTATCGGACACATAACGTTTAAGGTATTCATATGGGCTTATGGGATAGGTCACATTAACTGGAGGCATCTAAAAAGAAGTGTTGATTATTGTGGTAAATGGCCACAATGCTATTTAATCTCATCCTTCTTGGTAAGTATGATGTCTGCCAGTTCCTTTGTCTCCTTAATCAGTATATTGTCTTCTACTTCATCCTCAGCTGCTACCAGTGGCGGCTGGTGCTAAAAATTTTTGGGGGGGTGCAAACAACTGAGAAATAAACGGTTAGGCCCCGAGTGTAGGCGCGACCGCGATCACTTGAGTGCTGCTGAATTTGCAAGTACGGTCGATCTGGTCCAAAATCCTTGACCCCTTTTTTTCTTCATCCAAACGCCTCGCGGAAAACGGTCCAATCACATGAGACCAAACATATAAAAACAATATTGATTCGCTCTAACAACAAAAGGGGAGCGCTGCGCCCCAAGGACAATTTAAAATAAGCCAATTAGAGCTTAGCCTCAAATCACATGCTTTTCAAAAGTTTGTGTACCTACATAGACACTCATTACTTCGGCGCCCCGCAAACACATATGAAAGAAATATAGTTTAGATTTTTTTTATTTWCAATAAATGATAATATGACTAACTGTAAAATACTATGATTAAATGATTTTATTTTGTTAATATTTGTGATATATATTTAACTTATTGTTTACATGTTAAAGCAGGCTAACTTCGAGGGGGGGGTGGCGTCCCAGCGCCCCCTATTGACCGGCCACTACTGGCTGCTAGACTAATTTCTTCTGGTATGCAAAGAATCTCTTTACTGTTTCTGTCCCTCACTGTCACTGTTCCTCTCTTAAGCCAAATAAAAATAGATGACTCTGAGAATTTTACAGTTTAATTTAAATTGTAAATATCAGCTTAACCTCCAAACTAACGTACAGTCTTCTTTTATCTGATTTCCTGGTCTAGCTCTTCTCATGACTCCAAACTGTCCAGATCAGATAGTTCTTCATTTATTAGTATGAGTAAGTCTTCCACTTTATACTCTTTATACTCTAAATAAATATAGCAAAATTTAAAATCTGAGTCATTTACAGACCTTAATGTTCATAAAACATTACCATTAGATTTAAATTATTTATTTCAAGTAAAACAGATGCAAGCAAAATACATGCACACATTTAACAACTTGGGTATTTTCAGGAACTTAAGTTGCTATCAAGAACACATCCATTAGGATGGACATTAAACTTTTAAAAAATCTTGTGTTGTACAAATCTGAAATATCAGATAATACCTGTCTAGCTGGTGAGACGTGTCTGCATAATGTGATGCATAATGTGATGCCTGAAACTCTCTCAGATTATGTCACAGGTCATGTCTTTAGATTGGTACAAGGTCAAGCCTTTGTTAGGGTCTGATTATTAGGGCAAAATTTGGTACCTTGGTACCAGATGCTGGGAAATGCACCTGCACTAAATATGATATTAAACAGTTTAGGAATGGCCTGTCTGAATTTTTGCATTTAATTATTTAATGTAAAATGGTTTCAATAGCACATGCTTTTAAATAGTAAATTGTTTTTAAATAGCACATGGGATTTAAATGTTTGTATATTTTTGCATAGTTCAGATAGAGTAACAGTATAATTTAGGGTGTTCTAGTAATCTTTTATGGGTGACTCCTTTGAACCAATTAATTTTAATGAGCAGCTGAAACAACATTAATGTCTGAGTGGATGTATATAACAAATAAGTCACACAGAGCACCTCAGCATCTCAAGTGTAAATGTGCTCACAGAGTAGTTTAAGTCTAGTTTCTCCTGTGTTTTTGGTTTCGGTAACGCTCTAGAATAAGTGCCGTTAATAAACCATTTACAATGTATTATCAAGTAGTTAATTCAGTATTTACAATGCATTAGAAAGCAGTACTAACTCATTAACAAGTATATTACAATACACTTACAAAACATACTGTAAATGCTTAATTCATGCAAAGCACCCATGTTTATTAATGGTAAGCTCATAGTCAATAATGGTGTTATAAAAACATATTAACCAAGTAGTTCTTTACTTAAAAAGCATGAGCCTAAATAACATAAAAGATGATTAACTAATGTATTAATAATACCTTTCTTGTCAGTTTATTAAGGATTTTTGCAGCCCCCTAATCTAAAGCGAGGCATATATGTCCTTCTGTTATAGTGTGCAGCATGCAAATCACACATCACTTTTGCTAAATGCCTGTTTCTACATCATTACTACATCATACTACATCCGCCATGTGTTATTGTCATATGCGTTGCGTTCAACACTTGCACAGCATAAAGAAGAAGACGAGAAAGGAATCTACTTGCTGCATAAACTGCCACAGATTTCTGCAAAGGATTGCAGTTCTTGAAAACAAAGTTACTTGCTGGACTTCCAAAACAGATGGAACACTCAGCAGACTGTCGTCACGGACCCCCTCAGCATACAGCCAGTGAGTCCTGTGAATCTAGTGAATCTCAACAGTTAATACCAAATGTAGAGGAACAAGCCAAAATTGATCAACACACTAATCGATGGCACAAACAGGGAGCGAGACCCAAAGGCACTCGAAACATCAGACTGTCACAAGTATCTCATATTGCTGCAATAGCATCCTCTGCACCAGATATGGCATGACAAGGCTTGCAAACACTGGTATTCTACAACCCCCCATACACCTTGAGAACAGATTTGAAGCATCAATAAATGTGGGTGAGGAATCCCCAAATGTGATTGAACATGGATCGTATCAGCCAGCAGCTAACATCGCTACTAACAGGCGCTCAAGTTCGAGCAGACAGTGGCATTCAGCTCAGAACACAGCCGAGCCCAGGACTGATAGTGGGTGACTCCATTATCAGAAACATCAGTAGCAGGACTACAACTACTTGCTGCTTTCCTCAATCAACCTGAAGGAACTTCGGAACATTCTAATGAAGCACAAGACTGCAAATTGTATCATCATCCATGTAGGGAAGAATGATATTCGGAAAGAGCAGTCAGAACTCCTTAAGAAGGATTTCAGTGAACTCCTTGAAACACTTTGAAGACTGAAAGTTCAGCCGTTCATCAGTGGACCACTTCCAGCAAAGGGAACTAACATATTTTCACGGTTACTTGGGCTGAATACATGGCTACAAAGAACCTGCAGTTTAAAAGGAGTCAACTTCATCGACAACTTCAATCTTTTCTGGGGCCATAGGCAACTGTTTAAACTGGATGGCCTCCACCTAAACAAACTTGGTGCAAAAGTGCTAAAGGACAAAATCTACTTCTCCCTCCATCATCCTTCAGTAGTGTGTGCCAATTCACTCAACCTGAATGGCACACACCCACCTGGACAAAGTATATGTGGTCGTCATGTGGTTGACACATCCCACAAGGACATTAATAACACCACGCAGCCACAACAACCACTGCTCATGGACACCATCCTGGCAGAGCCCTGCCCACAGAGCTCATCACAGACAGATTGTGACGTGTCAGAACAGCTCAGAGACACTCAAGGACTACTTTCTGGAAAACAGCCATGGAAGCCAGAACAACATATTTTAGCCACCAGAAACATCAGAGCCACAGACCTGCTCACCAGACACATTATCTCTCTCTCTCCAGCATCTCCACTTCTAAGCTTCTCACAGAAAATGGAGAAACTTGTTTATGCTGGGACCAAACTCTCCCACTTATTTGCTGCAAGCCCCCAGATATCAACAAAAAAATGGTGGGCCCCACAACCACCAAAGCCTGTGGGCCCCACAACCACCAAAGCCTGTGGGCCCCACAACCACCAAAGCCTGTGGGCCCCACAACCACCAAAGCCTGTGGGCCCAGCTTGCCCTCCTCCTCCTGTGCGAGCTCTTCGACCGCTGCCACAACGTCAGGCCCCAAACCCTCTTCCATCTGCTGTAGGGGAACCAAAAACAACTGATAGCAGCTCTTAGTGGTATGTGTCGGGTCCCCGCTGCGATAGCAGCAGCACTCACAAATGTTTACAGAACAAGCGGGAAACCAGTGTGTCTGTAGCTTTCCATATTTCTGTTTTATCACGTGATAGAAAGTCTAAGGCCTTTTCAAGCCATACGGCTGACCCATCTAATCTGTGGCCTATTATACGTTAAACTAAGATTGCTGTGGGGACAAAAAGTAATGCCATCAAGTTAGCATTTTTAAACATTAATGCAAGCAAGTGTCATGTGATGAGTACTTATCTTTTGAATATCTAGGGATTGTGCTGAAAGGTGCTCCACGCATTGTGTTTCATGCCTCCAAAATACTCTCCAGCCTTTGTTGAAGAGTTCACAGAACTGTTATCAATAATTTCCTCAGAGTTTGACTGTTTTTCTATTGCAGGGGATTTTAATATTCATACAGATAATGAAGAAATCTACTACAAAAGAAATTATAATTGTTTTAAACACTTTTGACCTGAGTCAGCATGTGCATAAACCCATACACAATCGTGGACACACTCTAGGTTTACTCATCGGTAAGGGTCTAAACATTTCATCCATTGTTATTAAGGATGTAGCATTGTCTGATTACTTCTGCATTTTCTTTGATATATTGATCTCTGCTACCACTGAATCTAGATCTGTCTCTGTCAGAAAGAGATGCATTAACGAAAACACTAGTGTGCTATTTATGAAGGCTATATCTTTAACACCAAGCATTTCTGCAGACTGTTGATCTTCTCCTGGATTCCTTTAACTCAAAAGTTAAGAATGTTATTGATGACATTGCACCTGTGAAAGTCAGTAAGAAGACTGGCAGACAAAAAGCACCGTGGAGAAAATCAACAGCAGTACAGAGTATGAAAAGACAATCCAGAAAAGCTGAGCAGATGTGGTGGAAGACAAAACTTGAAATTCACCATAGCATTTATAAACACAGCGTTCATGCTTTCAGTGTGGAACTAGGCAAAGCTAGACAAACGTTCTTCTCAAACCTTATAAACAGTAACTTAAACAACACTCGCACTCTTTTTGCTACCGTTGAGAGACTAACAAACCCCCCAAGTCAGACTCCCAGTGAAATGCTCTCCGACAGCAAATGCAATGAGTTTGCCTTCTTCTTTCCTGAGAAGATCAATAATATCAGAAAGATAATTAGCACATCCTCAAGTTATGCAGAGGACAGACAGATTCGCCCAATCTGACTTTTCCAAACTCCCTGAAAACTGCAGTTGTTAAGCCCCTCCTGAAAAAGAGCTTGATAACACCACATTGAGGAACTATAGACCAATATCACATCTTCCTTTTATAGGCAAGATTATTGAAAAGGTTGTTTTTAATCAACTAAACTACTACATAAACTCAAATGGATACCTGGACAATTTTCAATCTGGTTTCCGACCATATCACAGCATGGAGACAACGCTCATAAAGATAATAAATGATTACATTCTGATCCTGGCAAAATATCAGTGCTGGTACTACTAGATCTCAGTGCTGCGTTCGACACTGTCGATCATAACATTCTTCTAGAGAGACTGGAAAACTGGGTCAGTCTTTCTGGGATGGTCCTTAACTGGTTCAGGTCATACTTAGATAGGAGAGGTTATTATGTGAGTATAGGAGAGCATAAGTCTATTTGGACATCCATGACATGCGGAGTCCCACAAGGCTCAATTCTTGCGCTGCTGTTGTTCAGCCTGTATATGCTCCCACTGAGTCAAATAATGAGAGAGAACCAAATTGCATATCACAGCTATGCTGATGATACCCAGATTTACCTAGCCTTATCGCCAAATGACTACAGCCCCATTGACACCCTCTGCCAAAGCATTGATGAAATTAACAGTTGAATGTGCCAGAACTTTCTTCAGTTAAACAAGGAGAAAACTGAAGTCATTGCATTTGGAAACAAAAATGATGGCGTGAATGCGGTGAATGCGTACCTTGACTCTAGGGGTCAAATAACTAAAAATCAAGTCAAGAATCTCGGTGTGATTCTGGAGTTAGATCAGTAGTCATGTTAAAACAATAACTAAATCAGCATTCTATCATCTCAAAAACATTGCAAGAATTAGAGGTTTTGTTTCCAGCCAAGACTTGGAGAAACTTGTTCATGCCTTTATCACCAGCAGGGTGGATTATTGAAATGATCTCCTTACCAGCCTTTCCAAGAAGACCACTAGACAGCTGCAGCTCATACAGAATGCTGCTGCCAGGATTCTGACTAGAACCAGAAAATCTGAGCATATCACACCAGTCCTCAGGTCCTTACACTGGCTTCCAGTTATATTTACGATTGATTTTAAAGTACTTTTACTCGTTTATAAATCACAAAATGGCCTAGGACCTAAATACATTGCAGATATGCTCACTGAATATAAACCTAACAGACCACTCTCAGATCATTAGGATCAAGTCAGTTAGAAATACCAAGGGTTCACACAAAACAAGGGCAATCCACTTTTAGCTATTATGCTGCCCGCAGTTGGAATCAGCTTCCAGAAGAGATGTGCTAAAACATTAGCCACATTTAAATCCAGTCTCAAAACTCATCTGTTCAGTTGTGCATGTATTGAATGAGCATTGTGCTATGTCCGAACTGATTGCTTTGTAGTTTGTATAATCATTTAATTATATTTTAATCATTTTAAATGTTCCTAAATTCCTTGTTTTTATTCTTTTTTATGATTATTTTATGTACAGCACTTTGAATTACCATGGTGTATGAAATGTGCTATATAAATAAACTTGCCTTGCCTTGCCTTGCGCAGATTGATCCAACCCCAGAATAGATAGCCAGCTTGATTTGAGGTATCTCTCTAGGGCTGCAAGCTGGATAGTAGTTACTTGCTAAGCCAAAAGAGTATTATTTTAACACAGTAAGATGACTTTGCGCCTGGTTTGGCCAGAGCCTTCTTATACCCGAGACCAGGTTATGTTTCTAAAGTACCTTCTAATATACTATGGCCAGTCTTACTACAGGCCTTCTGTCCTCCTCCTTTTCGGGAGCATGACCAGGAAAAGCTAAATCGTGTGTGTCTAGTGTGAGCCCTGGACGCATACATCCACAGAGCTTCCCTGTGGCGTAAATAAGGGCGGCCTCCCCACAACCAGGCAGACAATCAGTCGCTGGATTTCTGATGCCATTCGCATGTCATATGAATCCGCTGGTATTCCCCCACCTAAGGGGACTAAGGCTCACTCTACTTGGGGTATTAAGGACATTTAAGGACATTTAAGGACATCTGGGACACTGCGGGATGGTCCAAACCTTTGTGAGGCACTATGGCCTCGATATGCAAGCCACTCCTGGCTTTTCTGTTCTCATGCCCTAGTCTGTGCAATTTCACACAGAGGGCAGGGAAAACCCTCAGTATGGAATAGTGGGCATCTCGTTCCCAAAACGTTTCGACACAGCTCGAGTTCCTGAAAGGGAACATCTCAGGTTACGTATGTAACCTAGGTTCCCTGAAGGAAACGAGATGCTGCGTCTCATGTCATACTTCAGGTACCCCTGCCGGTGCTTGCTTTATTCCTTTTTTGAAGCACCAGCATGCACAAAGGCATGTGCTTTTTATACCTTTCTGGTCGTGACGTCACCCCGCCTGTGATATATCGCCTCCTTATTGGACGATTTGACACATGATTCAGAGTGCATAAATGCTGGAGGCGGTCCCAAAACGTTTTGATGCAGCGTCTCGTTCCCTTCAGGGAACCTGGGTTGCATATGTAACCTGAGATGTTTTGGTTATAAAAAGCATATTGTGAGATTACATCGCTGTTTTCTTGGATTGGAGTCCTACAACAATGTTACAGAAGAACTGACCTAGACAGTTATATAATGGATATTTCAGCTGTCTGTTCCCTCCTTGTGGAGCAAGGCAAGTGTTGCCCTGAGGACCACACTAAAGACTTTCTCGATCTGGCATGCCTAACTCATTATCCAGACCATCCAGACCATCTTTTTTTATAATAGATTCAGTGAGTGGTATCTGGATCTTGCCCACTCCATGGTTCCTGAATTTACAGCTGGTCCCGCCCAGCTCCTTGGTTCCCAAGATCAGGAGACATACTTGGCCATTTAATCACCTTCACCCTGTTCTTCTTCAGAAATGCAACAGTAGCTTTAGATGTGTGTTTTGGATCATTGTTGTGTTGGAAAAGTGCACGACGACCAAGTGCACGG
>JAZGTK010001111.1:0-44990 GCA_036877625.1 Ambastaia sidthimunki | reverse complement strand
GTGCGAAGTTCCGGATGCGAGTGTGCGTGCAATGGATAGTTGAAGTGTCCGTCAAGGATGATGAAGTCCGCTATGCTGTTCCGTTGGCGGATTGTTTAGCGGACCCTTGGCCCCCCGGTGGTTAGTGTTGGTTACCCCCCACTCTCTAAGTCATATCTGAGGCTGTTACAATCCAGATGGCTCCTGACCCCCATGTGGCCTCAGGACCACACGCTACACCTGCCAGAAAATGTTGCTGTAGAAACAAACTATAATAATTACATTTTTTTTGAAAATTTTGGTAATGTCATGTTAGGCACACTGTATTGTAAATCTTTAATAAGTATCTGCTTTCAGTATGAAAACTCGCTCTTTTGAATATGTGCATACAGAAGGTGCAGACTTGCAGAACAAATGTTTGTGTTTTTACTAAACGGGTTCGTGTGTTGCACAATCCGAGATTTAAATGATTAGATTTTGTACTCGTCTGAAGATGATGTCTGCAGCTGTGACAGCAAGTTTGATTAGGTACTATGATTGTGGAACTGAAAAAGAATGTGGCGCCATAGAGGCCTCCCTGTTCAGAACTTGAAATGAGATAGACCCATACTGAAACGTGTCCCTCTGGTGATTATATTCATGATGTGTATTTTGTACTTTTGCACACATGCCGTTATCATCACTGATAGTAATTTGAAATAAATACTTCAGAAAGGCCAATGGTGGAAAATATACACATGCTCACTCTTGACTCAATAAAAATGAATAAAAGGCATCAAATAGAGCAAACTAGGCATTAAAAGGAAATCAGACAGTAAAAAATTGCTCAGCTGCTCTGAAACCTTTGCTCACTCCTGTTTCAGCTCAGTGATGTTTCTGTTTATCATTTTACCCTTGTGCCATCCAAACATTTTCAGGAATACAAAAGATTATTTAATAAATATACAATTGGGTAAATTCATTGTAATTACTGCATAGCTAATTTTAATTTTTAAAGCACCAGAGAGTGTCAGTGTGAAAAAGGGTTATATGGAATAGTAATCATTGTATTATCATTTATTAATAATTGTATTTTATTTAATTTTGAATGTCTTTATTTTTTTCACAGGAAGAGGAGATGTTTCGTCCCAATATGTTCTTTCTGCTACTTTTACCGCCAATCATTTTTGAGTCGGGATACTCATTACATAAGGTGAAACTAAATGTAATATAAATCCTTTAAAAAATAACTACAGATTACAAACAGATTAATAACTACAAACAAAAAGTTTTGAATAAGACTTTTGTCATCATTTCTCTCCTTCTGTCTGTATACCGACTCCATGGCAGTGATGTCATTGATTACAGGCACCAGTAACAAATATTAAACGAAAAAAAAATCATGAATGAAAAATAAAAAATCTTTGTTAGGACAATTGGCAACCACTGGCTTTTAAATACCATGACTAGAATCTTTAGACACCACATGCTGCATGACTTTATCCGCCGAATAAGCTCACTCTTGGCACAATTATTGATCGTGAACTAATTACAGTCATAACGTTCAGGGATCAGACTTAAAGGAATAGTCCACCCAAAAATGATTTACTTTGCCTATAAATTATTCACCCTTAAGGTATCCTAGGTGTATATGACTTTTTTTATTCAGCCAAACACGATTAAAGTTATATTAAATAATATCCTGGCTCCTCACAGCTTTATAATAGCAATGAACAGAGACTGTATTTCCAAAAAGCGCATTCATACAATTCAGCCATACAATTCAAGGAGATTAATAAATGGCTTCTAAAATGAAACACTGCATCTATGAAAGAAAACAATACTATTACTATGCAAATATAGCAATCGAAATGTTGCGTTTGAATGGGAACAGTGAATATGGTGGCACACCAGTTCTATGTTAATAACGCATAATATAATTGGTTATTGCATATCTTGTGACTAACGTGATTTGCCGTTGTCAATGTGGAACCGGCATGCTACCATATTTGGTGTTGTAATGATGAATCAGTAGGCAAGGGATCCATATGCAGCTCTTTATTATCCACAAACGTAAACAGACAGGCAATGGTCAACAACAGCAAACGAGAGCAGAGAAGGCAACACAATAGAATAAACAGAGTCCACGCAAAAGATCGGGGCAGGCAGCAAACAACAAGAGTAATCCAAAACAAAGCGGGATCGATAAGGCAGGCAGAGAACAATCAGCAACGGTAAACAATCCAGGTAGGTAACAGGTAAGTATAACACAGGAAAAACGCTCAAAACTGACAGCCGGGGCAAATCAAGACTTCGCAATGAGTAACTGCAAAATACATTATAAACATAGCAGCAGTTTATATGTCATAATAGCAGCAGTTTATATGTCATAATAGCAGCAGTTTATTGTGCAGGTATTGCAAGTAAAGTGCAAACAGGTGTCTTTGTGTGTGCGTGTGCTCATCAGTTCAGAGTCGTTTGTTTAGGAGTCAGATGGCTTGTGGAAAGAAACTGTTAGTCTGGAGGTGTGGGCCCGAATGCTTCGGTACCTCTTTCCAGAAGGCAGGAGGGAGAAGAGTGTGTGTGAGGGGTGGATGGTGTCAGCCACAATGCTGGTAGCTTTGCGGGTGCAACATGTAGTGTATATGTCCATGATAGAGGGGAGAGAGACCCCGATGATCTTCTCGGCTGTCCTCACTATCCGCTGTAGGGTCTTGCGGTCAGAGACGGCACAGTTCCCAAACCGGAAGTGATGCAGCTGCACAGGATGCTCTCGATTGTCCCTCTGTAAAACATGGTGAGGATGGGTGGTGGGAGCTGGGCCTTCCTTAGCCTTGTCAGAAAGTAGAGACGCTGCTGGGCTTTCTTGGTGATCGAGCTGGTGTTTAGGGACCAGGTAAGGTTCTCTGCCAGGTGGACACCAAGGAATTTGGTGTTCTTGGCGATCTCTACAGTGGAGCCATTGATGTTTAGCGGAGAGTGGTCACTCTTTGTCCTCCTAAAGTCAACAACCATCTCTTTAGTTTTGTCAATGTTCAGAGAGAGATTCTTGGCTCTACACCAGTCTGTTAACCCTCTGCACTTCCTCTCTGTATACTGACTCATCGTTCTTGCTGATGAGACCTACCACGGTTGTGTCTTCAGCGAACTTGATGATGTGGTTAGAACTGCATTGCTACACAGTCGTAAGTCAGCAGTGTGAACAGCAGGGGACGGAGCACACAGCCCTGGGGGGGCCTCAGTGCTCAGTGTGGTGGTACTGGAGGTGCTGTTCCCAATCTGGACAGACTGAGGTCTCTCAGTAAGGAAGGCCAGGATCCAGTTGCAGAGGGAGGTGTTCAGGCCCAACATTCGGACATACGTGTCTTTATTGTCCAGGTATGTGAGTGCCACATGTAGTGAGGTGGAGATGGCATCTTCAGTAGAGCGGTTTGAGCGATATGCAAACTGAAGTGGGTCCAATGAGGGGGGCAGCATGGTCTTTATGTGCTTCATGACGAGCTGCTCAAAGCACTTCATGATGATGGGTGTGAGTGCAATGGGGCAGTAGTCATTGAGGCAGGACACTGGGGACTTCTTCGGCACGGGAATAATGGTGGTGGTCTTAAAGCATGTAGGAACGACTGTGCTGCTCAGAGAGATGTTGAAGATGTCGGTAAAGACATCTGCTAGCTGGTCAGCACATCCTCTGAGCACCTTGCCAGGAATGTTGTCAGGACCAGCAGCTTTCCGTGGGTTAACTCTGTGTGTAGAGCTTTCCTCACCTCAGCCGTGGTAAGGCACAGTACCTGGTCGTTGGGGGGAGGGTTGGTTTTTCTCATTGGCACATCGTTCTGCTCTTCAAACCGTAGAAGCTGTTCAGCGCGTCTGGGAGGGAGCCATCACTGTCGCAGGCAGGTGGTGATGTCCTGTAGTTAGTGATGGCTTGGATGCCCTGCCACATGCACCGAGTGTCGCCGCTGTTGGTAAAGCGGTTGTGGATTTTCTGGGCATGTATGCGCCTCTCTGATGGCCCGTGACAGTTTGGCTTTTGCCGTGCTTAGGGCTGCCTTGTCTCCTGCTCTGAAGGCTGAGTCACGGGTCCTTAGCAGAGCGCGCACCTCCGCAGTCATCCACGGTTTCTGGTTGGGGTGTGAGATGATGTTCTTGGAGACAGTGACGTCATCAATGCACTTTGTGATGTAGCTGGTTACAGATGACATGTACTCTTCCAAGTCTCCGTAGTCGCCGACAGTTGCAGCTTCCCTAAACATGTCCCAGTCAGTGCACTCAAAACAGTCCTGAAGGGCAGAGATGGCTCCTGCTGGCCAGGTTTTTACCTGCTTCAGAACCGGTTTTGATCGTCTGATGAGCGGTCTGTATGCCGGAATTAGCCTAACAGAGATGGTGGTCTGAGTAGCCGAGGTGGGGGCGGGGCTCCGCTCAGTACAGGCCGGGAATGTTTGTGTAAACAAGGTCCAGCGTGTTTTCCCCTCTCGTAGCAAAGTCCACATGTTAATGGAATTTAGGGAGCATTGTCTTTAGATTTGCATGATTGAAATCTCCAGCGACAATAAACATTCCCATCCCGGTGTGTGTTCTGTAGTTCGCTTATTGCTCTATAAAGTTCACAGAGTGCATCCTTAGCATTGGTGCTAGGCGGAATATACACTCCGATTATGAAAGCAGTGGTAAATTCCCTTGGTAAATAAAATGGTCTGCATCTGACAGTCACAAACTCCACCAGCGATGAGCAGTAACTAGAGACTAGCACAGAGTTCTTACACCATTCCGTATTGATGTAAACACACAAGCCTCCACCGCGAGTCTTACCGCACAGAGCTGAGAGCTAGCCTGTTTAGCTGGATTGCGGCGTCCGGAACCCTGTTGCTGAGCCAGGTCTCTGTGAAAACAAAGACGCAACAGTCTCTAAACTTGCGCCGTGTAGCCCGTTGTACTCAGATGTAGTCCAACTTATTTTCCAGGGAGCAGACATTGGAGAGTAGGATGGATGGTAGTGCCGGCCGGCTGGGGTTAGCTTTTAGCCTAGCACGGACACCTGCCTGCTTGCCATGCTTCCGCTTTCTCGCGCACCGCTTCCGATGTCTCTTGCCCCGGCCATCAGCATCAGGCAACGGTGAGGCCTGCAGGCCTGATGTTCGGAGTAGGCTGAGATTGCGTAGCGTTTCACGTAGATCATCCTGTATGTTATATACGTTGTCTTTTTGATATTCCAGGAGAGTCAGACGGTGGTATATGACAACTTTGGTGACTCCGATTGTCCATAAGTTTTATAAAACGGGCTAAAAAACAAACATAGCCCCATTTTGTATCCGGAGTGGCCACTGCGTGCTACTGCCACGCCACCATCTTGTAAACAAGCTCTTCTCGGATCACCAGCGGGCTTGAGCAAAGAGATATGAAAGGTGGTTGAGATACGGTAGTGAGCGGGTAACTCTAATCTGAATGACACAGGTTTGTAATTTGTAATTTGTTTGATAATCGGGAATGACCCACGCACCTGAGACTGAGTTTTCTGCAGGGAAGACGGAGACGAAGTCCTGGGTGGACAACCAGACCCACTGTCCTGGGGCGTAAGGGGGATTATGGCTGCGATGACGATTGGCTTGAGCAGTGGTGCATTGAACGGCTCTTTGGAGATGTATATGGGCTGCATTCCAAGTTTTCTCACTGTTGATTTCTAGGAGCTTGCAAAAGGAGGACCAAACCCGGGAGGTAAATTGTGGACCTCGATCAGATACTATGTCCTCTGGGAGACCATAGTAATGGAAGACAATGTTGCACGGGGATTCATCAGTCTGTAAGGTAGTAGAAAGCTTGGGGAGAGGTATGAGGCGACAAGTCTTGGAGAAGCGGTCAATGACTGTGAGTATAGTGGTGTGGCCCTATGAGGAAGGAAGATCTGTAATGAAGTCTACCGCAATGTGTGACCATGGATGTTGTGGGACAGGAAGGGGATGAAGCAAGCCAGCTGGAGGCTGATGTGTGACTTTAGAAACATTGCAGCTTACACAATCTTTAATGAAGTGAATAGTGTCGGTTTGTAGAGTAGGCCACCAAAACTTGTTGGACAGGAGTTGTATAGTGTCAGTGATGCCTGGATGACCAGAGCTGGGTGTGGAGTGAAAAAAGGTGAGCACACATAGGTAAGGTTCTGGGGGCAGTTTTGGGGTGCAGGTTCTTGGAGCTGGGCCTCATTGATCTCAGTTATAATGCCCCATCGCACAGGAGCAACAATGATGGAGGAGGGTAGGATGTCATTCTGAGGGTTAGATCGTTCTGACTCATTCAAACGAGAGAGGGCATCAGCCTTAGTGTTCTGGGAGCCAGGCCAGTAGGTTACCTTGAAGTTGAAGCATGTGAAGAACAGAGCCCAACGAGCCTGGCGATGATTGAGACGTTTTGCTGATTGTAAATACTCCAAGTTACGATGGTCGGTGAGTACCGTGAAAGGATGTTTCGCCCCCTCTAGCCAATGTCGCCATTTCTCAAAGGCAGCTTTCATAGCCAGCAGTTCACGGTTGCCCACATCATAGTTCTGTTCGGCTGGGTTGAGCTTATGGGGAAAAAAAAGGACAGGGAAACATTTTTGGGGGGTTCCCATGGCGCTAAGACAGTATGGCTCCAATGCCAAACTAGAAGCGTCCACCTCAACTATGAATTCCTTCCCAGGGTCGGGATGGTGAAGAAAACGATGCTTTAAATCTTTGAAGGCCTCTAAAGCGGGGGAACTCCAGAAGAGGCGGTGGCTTCCCTTCTTGACCATGGAAGTAAGAGGTGCAGACAGAGAGCTGAAATTGCGTATGAAGTGTCGGTAAAAGTTGGCAAAGCCTAGAAAACGTTCAAGAGCTGCAGGAACAAGGGGAAGCGGGTACCTAAACTTAACTGTGATCTCGTTGAGCCCACGGTAATCGATGCAAGGGCGTAGGCCGCCATCTTTCTTCTTAACAAAGAAAAAACCAGCAGATGCTGGAGAGGTGGATGGTCTAATTAAACCTTTTTGCAGCTCTTCCTGGATATACTTCAACATGGCTTCGAATTCAGGGTGAGATAAAGGAAAAATTCGACCCCTGGGAGCTGGTGCTCTGGGTATAAGATCTATAGCACAGTCCCTGGGGCGATGAGGAGGTAGCTCAGTTGCCTTGGTTTTAATGCCAGATGAAGGTCATGGTATTCTGAGGGCAGTTCACCCTCTGGAGATGACTCTTGGAGCTCTGACTGGCGTGGTTCTACAGCCCTTGGAGGAAGACACTGTCTGAAGCAGTAAGCGGACCATTGTGTGATTTGGCGTTGAGCCCAAGAAATGGTGGACTTCCCAAGGAAATCCCAGTATGATGGGGGTAAAGGGTGCATGAAAGATGAATAGATGGATGGATTCCTCATGGAGCGCACCAGTGCGTAAGGTGATATCAGCTGTGGTCTGAGAGACTTGTCCCATGCCTTCCATCTAAGACCGCCACTGCCACATGGGATGTACAAGAGATTAATGGTAAGTTATGGGCTTTAGCAAAACTTGCATCAATAAAGTTACCAGCTGCTCCTGAATCAATGAGCGCGGTGGTGGCAATTCAGTTGTTGTTAAATTTCAAAGTGACTGGGACCTCGAGACTGGTAAGCGAACTCTTGGAAGTACTCACCAAAGCAGTCTTTCTGGTGGGGCCACAATAGAAGCACAAATTGTTCCTGTAACGTCTCTCTCTCTCCTTCAAGGTTAGACGGGCATAGCCAACCTGCAAAGGCTTAGGGTCCGATTCTTTGGAGGGAACTGCCAGCGGGGTAGCAGCGGTGCTCAGTGGCTTTCTGGAGCGCATTAAATTATCCAGGCAGATGGAGAGCTCAATAAACTGATCCAGAGTCCTGCCCTCATCTCTGCATGCCAGAGTTGCCCAGTCAAGTGCTCGGCCAGTTAACAGAGAACAAACAAAAGCAATGCGGTTATTATAATAATAAAGCAGGTTGCTGGTCAACAAATAGGGAACATTGGAGTAAAAACCCTTACATTTTCCAGGAGAACCATCAAACTTCTCAGGGAAGGTGAGACGAAGCGGCAGGGAGAGCGGGTGGAGGTGACGGAACCTGGAGAGGCGTGCTTGATGTGCCTGGAACATGGAGAGCCTGCAGCAACTTCACATGCTCCTCAGTGAGTGAGGCGAGTCGATTGAGTTGTTGCTGTTGTGCTGCCAGCACGGAGGCCTGAGCAGATAGCTCCGAGCTCAGCCGCTGGATCAGATGGTGGCGAAGTCTTCTGTAATGATGAATCAGTAGGCAAGGGATACATTTGCAGCTCTTTATTATCACAACGTAAACAGACAGGCAATGGTCAACAACAGCAAACGAGAGCAGTGAAGGTAACACAATAGAATAAACAGAGTATAGGCAAGAGATCGGGGCAGGCAGCAAACAACAAGAGTAATCCAAAACAGAGCGGGGTCGATAAGGCAGGCAAAGAACAATTAGCAACGGTAAACAATACAGGTTGGTAAGAGGTAAGTATAACACAGGAAAAACACTCAGAACTGACTGGCAAATCAAGACTTCGCAATGAGTAACTGCAAAGGAAGGTGAGTATAAATAATGTTCTGGGTGATTGCAAATGGCTGCCACCTGAGGTGGGCGTGGCCCAGTTACAGGGTCATGGGAAATGTAGTTTGTGGGGGTTAGTATTCCGGAGAGGGCTCCCACTGGTGGCGATTAGAGACCGGGTTCGTGACAGGTGGTCTTTCATATACTTAAATATACATATATAATTGTTTTTCGGCTGAAAGAAAAAAAAGTCATACTCTTAGGATGCCTTGAGAGAGTGAGTTAGTTATGGCCAGAATATAATTTTTATAATTTTACCTGATGATACGTAAAAATGGATGAAATATATTTGAAATATCCTACTAACATTAAAGAAGGGAGCATCTTTATATGGTTGTTTTTTCATCCGCTGGAACTTATATTGCTTTCTTATTTTTTTGATTGCATATGACAATCAAACCAAAAAGTTAAATAAACCATTTCAATATTTAATTTAATTATTCTAGCAATATTTTAACAAATTGCAACAGTCTGTTAATAGTGACAATTTTTTTCTGCTAACTAAATTTAGCTGGTAATAAATTGTGTAGTTAGTGTATTTGTTTACCAAAAATTTAAATATAGATGTGATTTGTAAATAAACAAGTCAACATAACTTTCACTTGAATACAACACTTGAACAGAACACTTTTACTGTTCTTTCATCTAGGTGTTTACTAAATTATTATTTACTGACTTTTACGTATTGCCAGTTATGCAAAATGTGAAAATAATTAGGATACATAAGTAGTACCTAACAAATTGTCTTGTTGACCATTGTCAGGCACAGTACCCAATTTGATATGTTGGAAATTACATTTGTTTGTTTAGAAAAATTATGATTATGGAAAAAAACAAAATTGACAGATCTGTCCTGTGATGCTGTTATTTATGGCTAGTTAGTAGGGTTAGGGTCATGCACTATATATAAACTATTGAGACTATACAAAGTGAAACACCTTTATTGTTGGTTGTTGTTAAGCACTTAACATAGTTGTTTTTTTTCCCTGCAGGGTAATTTCTTCCAGAACATTGGCTCAATTACGTTATTTGCTGTCTTTGGAACAGCGATCTCAGCCTTTATAGTGGGTGGAGGAATCTATTTCCTGGGACAGGTATCTAAGATATCCACACGTTTTCTAATGTCTGTCCATTTAAACATTGGTTTATTGCCTTACAGTCACACACAAGGCTTAATGTGCAGTGTAAAAGCAGGAGTCCTTGTTTTTAATACTTATAACAGGACGTTATGTAATACAGTCCTGCTCACCATTATTGGCACCCATGAAGTTTAAGTACATAATGTGGAATATCTCCTGAAACAAAAATTGCACTTGCACTTACACTTAAGTTCTGCACCGGAGCATGCTTACGTTATTAACAATGCAACTTTGTTTTGAAGAAAAGCACTTTTGCCAATACACTACCTAATGGAGTTATCATTAAGGTGCATAGTGTTTTTCAAATGATGTAAAAAATGTACTATAAATGTACTTTGAGCAATCAAACTGGACAAGCAAACCATACTTTGGGGGTCGAACATGCTTAGGTGCAGTTATGAGTGCCTAGTGTGAGTATACTCTCACAATAACCTGAACGGCCATTTATTATCCCATTTGAAATAAAGCAGTTTTTACTGCCCTTTATGTACAGATAGTCTGCTTAAACAAGCTATTTAAACTAGTTAACTATTTAACTGGACCATTTAAAACTAAATCTGAAAGCTCTACTGTAGGTACAAGGTGCTTGTGGTTACCCTATGATTGTATCTAAAGTTTAGAAATGGGTAAATTGCTCAGCCATTACAGTGTCCCTCCAACCAACAGTTTATCCACACAGAACCACACTGTTACAATAAACAGCTGTGCAAGAAACTAGTAATTTTCTGTAGTGTATGTAAAAAAATTTTATATGTATATTATTATTATATTGCATAATGAAGTTTATTATGAATAAAGTTTACGCTGTGTAAGTCAGACTTAATCACAGTTTTATGTAATAATCATCAGTCAAAATGTAAGGCTTATAAAAGTCTCAGAAGTAGCTTATTATTACCCGAATTTCGGAAAAGTTAGGACGTTTATTAAATTTGAATAAAATGAAATGTGATGTGAAATGCAATGTGCAATGTGAAAGGCATTATCTGCTGCCACAGAGAATTTGGGTTAGCGCTAGCTACACAACAGTCTCAGCGTAACTTAGAGCTAGAGGAACAGAACAAAGAGCTCTGGGCTAGAGTATCCTCTTTGACTAAGAAATTAAACCGCAACAAAGAGGTTATCAGCCTGATAACAATTATCCTGACTTACAAGCTTTTTGAAACAGATGTAGCCATCCAATCAGTAACTGATGTGCCTATAGATTTAGTGAAGGTATGTGGTGCTAGGAGATCTCGGGGAATTAAGAAAATTGAAAGTGTTCCTTCCAACTCTTCTGTTGTCCAAGTGAAAACTGTTGCCAAAGCACTAGGACCTGAAGCAATAGAGAGACTGTCTCAAGCTTTGCCATCAGCACAAGTAAATTTTTCTGAGTTTAGGCGAGAACTGTCCAAAAAAATGCGTCGCTATGATATGTCTCTAGTGGAAATTACCCAGCTCATGTCTCAAGTAGTCAGAGTCAGAATTCAACAGTTTCGAATCCACTGTAAATGCTTCTGAGTTTAAACATAGCAGCAAGGATGATCTGCGAGAGGGAGTTGTAAGAGTGTTAAAGGACATTATTGGTCCAAAGATTGACTGGTCTAGAGTCACCAGCTGTGTGCAAAACAAGGCAGCATCATTAAGTAACACAGAAAGCGGACAAAAGCATAAATGTTCTAGGAGGGACAGCAGATGTCACTACTGTGGTAAGCATGGACATTATGTGAAAGAGTGCAGGAAAAGCAAAAAGATGTTTGGAGAAATGCACAGCATTTCTCAGCTTCTACACAGCCTACTAACAATCTTTAAGCAGCCCCTCCCCTCTCCACCTAACTTTTGGGGCAACTTAGGACAATAATCATTTAGGCTGTGAGAGTGTATCCTTGAATTGACATTTGCAAAATGAAAGACTCTTTGTACAACAAATCATGCAAGGTTGTTTTTTTCTTCTTTCCCTTAGAGGCAGGTGTAAAACTAATGTGGCCGCTTGTACCACCTCTCTTCAGGAAA
This sequence comes from Ambastaia sidthimunki, assembly GCA_036877625.1. NCBI lineage: Eukaryota > Metazoa > Chordata > Actinopteri > Cypriniformes > Botiidae > Ambastaia > Ambastaia sidthimunki. The sequence goes on along the minus strand of JAZGTK010001111.1, from coordinate 33,321 downwards.
ATGATTTACTCTCACAGCCCTAAATGTTATGTTACAACAGGCTACAGACACTAATTTCCTCCTAGTCTTCACTGAAAGACTCTTCACCTCTCCTGGTCTTCACTGGAAAAAGTTTCCAACATACCAATTACCTTAATGATTGTATATATACCCCCCATTCAATCTAATGACTTACACAAATCTTACACATATCTTTTGTAAATTCACGGAATGACAGTGTGAGTTCAGTCTAATTGCTGGTTATTTCAATTGTATTCTTTCCCCTGAATTAGATAAATCCGTCCCATTGAAGAGCGGACGCTCTGGCAGGGCTTGTGCCCTGGACGAGACGTGCCAGGAATTGGGCTTGGTAGATACGTGCCGGGTTCTAAACCCTGGGGAATATACTTTTTTTCAGGGAAAAAAACACAAAACAAGCAGTTGAATAGACTATATTTTTTCACCCAAAGCTTCTCTTGATAATATACTGAACCGCGAGATTGGGAATATTGTCATATCTGATCATGCAGCTGTATTTCTTAACTTATCCCTCTCTAATGTCAAATATCATCAAGGTATGTGGAGATTTCCCTCCTGGCTTGCCTTTGATCCAGATTTTGAATCCTACCTAAAGGAACAAATTAAATTGTTCTTCATTGACAATAAAACCTCTGGGATATCTCCCAATTTGTTATGGGACACTGCAAAAGCATATATCAGGGGGTTAATTATTTCATATGCATCAAACATGAAAAAGAAAAGCTTAGCAGATCAAAGAAAGCTGGAAATGAAGCTCCATGAGTTCACCTAATTGTCTATTTGCCTCTTGATTCGTTATGGGCATGACATGCATAGTGCGTTGTCTATAATCCTTTTTGCTCACGCATTTCACGCACTTTCATGCATTTTCTTCATCGTCGCTGCTACTTTTCGAGTCCTTGTAGTCTTGTGGTCTAAAAAAACGGGATTACGAAAGGAGAACTTTTACTCTCGAACTCAGTACGAACGTACTTATTTTATGAAGTAAACAGTACGTAGATGCCAGAGGTTGGAACGAGATTCATTTTCTAAACACTTTTTCTCGGTTCACCTTATGGCCTACTGATGAACTATTGTCAGAAATCCAAACTATACCAATATCCCTTGAAGCTATTCTCACAAAAAAAGGCAGAGAAAGCATTATTTTTCGCAATACAAAATGGCATTTAGATGATCCTAACTCAACCTGGATTAGTGCAGAAGCAGCAAGTATCGGATCTGTCCCCCTTCAGAATTTATTATACATTTCATTGACAAAATGATCAGATTCAGTCAAAAGTAATATAATTCTTGATAATATGGTTAAAGCTTGGAGGCTAGCACGCAAAATAGAGGGTTATTCCGCACTTCTTTTGCCATTAACACCTATACACAACAACCCAGATTTCCCCCCTGGACTGAATGAGGGGCTATCAATTTGGAAGAAACAAGGGATTTGTGTCATAGGTGATGTGATGGAAATCGATAAGCTGATGACCATTGACCAGATTATTACAAAGTATAATATTGATAAGAAACACTTTTTTTACTTATCACCAAATACATAGTTTTGTGTCAAAAAAACTAAAGGATAACCCAAGTGGTGTTGGTCTGTCTACATTGGAGGTACAGATGAAAAATTTGTTGTCTACCCGGTCAGTCATTTTTACAATATACTCATAAGTTCAAACAAGGACAATTTGGATAAAGTTTGGGGTTTGTGGGAAATTGATATTGGGGAGAAAATACATGAGGCAGATTGGAGAGCAGCATGCTAAATACCTTCTTGTTTAGCAGACAATGCATCCTGGGAAACGCAGTTTAAAATATTGCACAGGTTACATATTACTCCGGTACGCAGGCACAAATGAACCCCAATTTATCCAGCTTCTGCAATAACTGCTAGACTGCTGAGGGAACCCTCATACACTGCTTTTGGGAGTGTTTAAAGGTCCAACAGTTTTGGTGAGGTTTTTTCCTAGAACTGGAGAAAATTTTCTCCTGCCCTCTGCATTTAGGACCTAAGATCTGCATACTAGACCTTACACAGAAACTCCCTTATGGTTTTAAAGGTACTCAGCTCTTGCAAATATTGATACATTGTGCTCGTAAAGGTATTTTGTTAATGGCCATAACCCCTTCGTTGGCCCATGGGATAAGTATTGCTAAGGGACTTATCCCAAATTAAGCCTACCCCACAGCGATAAGAGGTAAACCCTTGAAGTTTCATAGGATTTGGGAGGCTCAGTTTCAAGTCTCATTTAAAATGGACTGTTTCAAAGTGGAAAAGTGTTCTATGGTCAGACGCGTCAAAAAAAACCCACAGACGCCGTGTCCTCCTGGCTAAAGAGGATGGAGACCTTCCAGCGTGTTATCAGCATTCAGTTCAAAAGCCAGCACTTCTGATGGTATGGGGGTGCATAAGTGCATACGGTATGGGCAGCTTGCATGTTTTGGAAGGCACTATATATGCTAAAAGGTATATAAAGGTTTTGGAGCAACATATGCTCCCCTCCAGGCGACATCTATTTCAGGGAAGTCCTTGTGTATTTCAGCAGGACAATGCAAAACCACATACTGCAGCTATTACAACAGTATTCGTAATAGAAGAGTCCAGGTGCTGAATTGGCCTGCCTGCAGTCCAGATCTTTCACCTATAGAAGATTTGGCGCATCCTTAAACGAAAAATACATCAAAGATGACCACAAACTCACAAACGTATCTACCTATTTTGAGACCTGTAGCAGGCATCAAATTTGAAATGAGCTCATTTTGTATAAAATGGCTCAGTTTAAACATATGTTACGTTTGCTATGTTCTTTTGTGAATAAATAATTGCCTTATGTGATTTGAAAGTTTTTTAGTTTTCATTTTATTTAAATTTTCTGGAATTCGGGTTGTAGTTTGTCTAGTTGGCACACCTTAACAGCTCCTCTATTGTGATTTCCCCACAATTATGATTGTAATGTTTCAATATGTGTCTCTTAAACAGGCTGATGTCATTTACAAGATGACAATGACAGACAGGTGAGAAATCTTAATGTGTTTCTTTGTATAACACCAGAATATTTTGTGTACCACACTGAGGTGCTGACAGTAAAATGTACCCTTTTGTTGCATTTTTTACAGGTTTGGTTTTTTTTACATTGTTGCAGTTTAATGATAAAATCATTTACATGTATTAGGGGTTCAAGCAAAAAGCGCTGAAACCCTATTGTAATTAGGATTTTAATTAGGGGTTCAAGCACTAAGTGCTGAAACCATATTGTTTTTAAGATTAATGTATTATGTTGGCCTAAAAAAGCCTTAAACTCTATTTAAGTTTATTATTAATGGTGCTTGCAAAGCAAAGAAGTGTTACTCTCCTGCATACTACTAATTCTGGACAAAACTTCAGTACATTTTTTTTTTTTACACAGTTTGTCGTAGACCCATGAATGAGAAGTCAAATTGACTGAGTTATTGGAGAGAGGTGTGCTATGACAAACGATCGGGTGTATGATGTTTTTAGGGCATACAAAAGTTGGCAAAACATTCCATAGACATTGGGACAACATTGGGTTGAATTTTGTAACATAGCTCAGCATTAGAATGTTGTAAAGACATGGGGGTGGGCTTATATCGCTTAGCAAGCAGCAACAAATGGTGACATTAAAACTTCAACCACTAGCAACTACTACTACTACACTAGCAACTAGGGGTCAGTTGTTGCCAACTGATTATGGAGTCGGGCTTGTAATCAGTAGATTGCCGGTTCGATTGCAGCGCCAGCAGGTAGCAACTGAAGTGCCCTTGAGCAAGGCACCTAACCCCCGATTGCTCCCCGGGCGCTGCAGTGATAGCTGCCCACTGCTCCGGGTGTGTGTGTTCACAACTTGCAGTGTTTTCATTACTCACCTGGGATGGGTTAAATGCAGAGGTCACATTTTGGTTATGGGTAACCATAACTGACAAATACATGTCACTTTCACTAGTTACAGTACCCTAGCAACCACCCCATTAACTTCCATTTTAAAAGGTGAAAGGGAACATGAGAACATCAAAGACTGGCAAGTGGTCTTTAATTATTGCCATGGAAACTGTCCAGCCATGCCCTTGCAACCCTTTAGAGCACCCTAGCAACCAATATGAATTAGCTATATCTCAGCACCAGAACATCATAGAGACATAGAAGTTGTTTTTTTTGATTCACCACACATCTGTCTATTGGTTTTTGCCCTGGCAACTTCCTGGCCCTGGCCAAACCCTATCAACCATTTAGAGCACCCTAGCAACCTCATAACATAAAAAATAAGTCATATTTTAGTATGTCTATCATGCAAAATCATGCTAGCATCATGCTAAACTGTGCTAACATCATGCTAAAACATGTTAAATCATGTTAGATGGTAATAAAATGTTAACATTAAGCTAGACTATGTTAGAGAATGTCAGACCTAAAGTATTTCAAACCATTATACATTTTTCAGGCCGGGTTTTGTCAAGCCAACATAATGTTTGTCCTCAAAGTTTACAATGTAGTTAATAATTATTATTAGGGGTTAAAGTATGTAGCGCTGAAATCCTATTGTAATTAAGATTTTTATTCAAGCTTATTTTCAATGTTCAAGCTTATAATGCTGAAACATTGGCGGTCTTCTTCTTATTGTATTATTATTCTATCACTTCTCCTTCTTCCGCCATTGAGTCTACGGCAGCCCATAGAAACTATTTGTGGTAAAAAAGTCTAGTGCCACCAACTGTTTACAGTTTCACTTACATTTGTGGTAATAACTTTTAAACCATAAGGGCTAGAAACAAAAAATGTTTCCTCTGATCTCTTGGATCAGAAAGATGTTATTTTCCTACGTGCCATTTACATGTAAGCTGGAATGGCACATCTTGCATAAAATGATACTTATCATGTTAACTGACTACGTCACATAGTTCCAAAAGTAAATACCGTTTTAGTTTGCAGTCTGAATCCATTATCCTCCCATAGACCACTGAGAGAGGTACGAACCTTCACACATAATGACAGGTATTTCTAATGCAGGTCCATTTCTTCAAATGGTTTCCATCGATTCAGTCAACTCTTTAACCATAAACCAACTTATAAACTTAATATTAGGGATGCACCGATACCATTTTTTTTAAAGACCGAGTACGATTACCGATACTTGTTTCCTGGTACTCGCCGATACCAATACCGATGCATGTACCTGTACTTTTTTTAGATGTGGCAGCTCTTCAAGAATGACACAGTAAGACTAAGAATTTAACGACAGTTTCTCCAACTATAAACAACTGTAACTGTTTAACTGTTAAAATAACTGAGTTGTCACAGAGTTATGAATACACAAGCAATTTTCACAATAAAATAATAATCATAAAATAAAACATTTCTTTATCAATCTGTCATAAAATTAGTGAAACTAATTTTATTGAGTAAATGTTTATAACACAATTGATATCGGCCTTTGGTATCGGAGTGTTTTTACGAGTACGAGTATGAGTATTGATATCGGTGCAGCCCTACTTAATCCATAATTAGTTTTATTAATATACATCTTGCACATACTATTTGCAATAATACCATGTATTATGTGTTAAACATAATGTGTTTTTTTAATATATCTATATATAAGTATTATGTGTAAAGCTGCTTTGAAGCAATGTAACATTGTAAAGAATTGAATTGAACTGAACAGGGCAGTTTCGGAAATGGGGCGTGGTCAGGTGTACCAATATGTCTAAGCCTCATCGATATTACAGAAGCATGTAAATGTGATTGACTTCTTTATTAAATCTTCCGGTTATCTGTTTACTTATCTCCAGCTCAGTAAGACTCGACAAGAAGTTTTGTTCCCTGTGTAGTCACAGCAGTGATGTTATATCTGCAATTAGTAACATTATTCCTCTGTCGTCATCTCTGTTTGTAACTTTTAAACAGAACCTGAAATTTGTCACAAAATCAGACCTGACAGTTTTACATAAATATAAAATTGGAAATCATTATTATAAAGAGGAAGTTTTTTTCTAGTTTTTTTTTTTTTAAAGTTTTTTCTCCACCTATACATTAAGAGTTTTGGTTCCGCCCCTGTTGGCTTGCTTACTGGGAGACAGCTGTCATATATACAGTGCCCTCCACAATTATTGGCACCCCTGTTTAAGATGTGGTCGTGGACTTCAAAAAATTTTTTTAAACAACATAGAACCCAAATACAAAAAAAGCAAAAAATCCAACCTTTAATTTAAGTACACTACTTTGGCGAAAAAAAAATCATACATTTAGAAAAAAAAAAAACAATCTTTAAATCATGTGTCCCACAATTATTGGCACCCCTGATGTTAATACTTTGTACAACCCCCTTTTGCCAACAAGACAGCACTTAATCTCCTATAACATTTCACAAGATTGTGCTGTGGGCCTCTTTTTTGCATTTCGGTTCTATGTTGTTTAAAAAAAAGAGAATTTATATATGTGTGTGTGTGTGTGTGTGTGTGTGTGTGTGTGTGTGTGTGTGTGTGTGTGTGTGTGTGTGTGTATACTGTATATATACAGTCTTATGCAAAAGTTTAGGCACCCCTTGATAAATAACACATTTTGGTGATTTTTTAATTGAAAAGATGTTAACACAGTCTCACTTGGAAATGGAAAAAATGCACAATATTTTCAGCAAACATTGATGCATAGTTATTTCTTATGCCATAAATTGAACAAAAATAAAAACATTTTTAAGGCACTGTGCAAAAGTTTGGGCACTCTAAGAGTTCCAGAGTCTCAGATTCATTATACAAGGTTTCAGACCTTAATCAGCTCGTCAGCTTGCAGTTTCCACAGTGAGAAATGTAATTAAGAGATGGCAGTTCAGGGGAACTGTGGAGGTCAAGATGAGATCTGGAAGACCAAGAAAACTCTCAGAGAGAACTGCTCGTATGCTGGTCAGAAAGACAAATTAAAACCCCCATTTGACTGCAAAAAACCTGCAGGAAGATTTAGCAGACTCAGGAGTGGTGGTGCACTGTTCCACTGTGCAGCGATGCTTGCACAGACAAGACCTTTATGGAAGAGTCATCAGAAGAAAACCTTACCTGCGACCCCATCATAAAATTAAACATTCAGTTTCGAATGATATGTTTCACTTATCTGTGTGACCAAAATCGACAATTACAATTCGTCAGGAATATGGGGAGACACGTTACACTTTAACAACCGAGTATTTTATTTTATTTAATTTTATTTATTCAGCTGGTTATTTCTTGATTTTATTTTTGTTAAAACCAAAAGTTCTTGCTGTACTGTTCTTGTAATAAAGCTGTTCTTGCCTTTTTTGCTGATCCAAAAAATGGTCCGATCCGTGACTCAAAAACCGTAATGTGATCCGAACCGTGAGTTTTGTGATCCGTTGCACCACTAAAACCTTGTAAAATGAATCTGAGACTCTGGAACTCTTAGGGTGCCCAAACTTTTGCACAGTGCCATAATAATGTTTTCATTTTTTATTTTTGTTCAATTTATGGCATAATAAGTAACTATGCATCAATGTTTGCTAAAAATATTGTGTATTTTTTCCATTTCCAAGTGAGACTGTGTTAACATCTTTTCAATTAAAAAATCACAAAAATCTGTTATTTATCAAGAGGTGCCTAAACTTTTGCATAAGACTGTATATACGTGTGTGTGTGTGTGTGTGTGTGTGTGTGTGTTTATGTATATATGATGCCTGTCATCTATAATGGTAATTGACTAAATGTTGCATAGTCTCAGAAACAGTACATGCCAGTTTGGTAGGCTGTCTCGATATTACCTTCCCATAAACCACTGGGATGGGTATGAGCCTTCACATACAATTACAAGAATTTATTATGAAGGTACATTTCTTTAAATCGTGATGTAGTTATCATCAGTTCAACCAGCTTTATATTCATAAGCTGATTATTAATTAGGTTTACTACTATCCATCTTATAATGCACAGTAAAATTGACAATAATACCATGTATTCTATGTTTTATACATATTTCATAATTTTCTTGTATTCTGTGTTTTTCTTTTGTATTAAATTTAAAGCTGCTTTGAAACAATGTAGCATTGTACAATTAATTTATTAAGTGTATGCTTATTTTATACATTAATCTTTTGTGTTTTTTCTTTCTAGTTTTGCATTTGGTTCTCTAATCTCAGCTGTGGATCCAGTTGCCACTATCGCCATCTTTAACGCTCTGAACGTGGATCCTGTGCTCAACATGCTGGTGTTTGGAGAGAGCATCTTAAACGACGCTGTCTCCATTGTGTTAACAAAGTATGCCTCACTGTATCACTAAACTCTCAAATCTTTTACATTTTTACCAGTACACATTTTCATTTTAGCATTTAGCAGAAGTGTTTGTCTGAAGAAACAAGAGTAAGAAAAACAATAAAGCGATTCATCCAAAGGAGGCAACAATATGAGAAATGCTGTACAAAGTCACAAGGTTTCAACAATTATAGTAATTAGAGAGAATATCTGTTGTGAGAGAGAGAGAGAGAGAGAGAGAGAGAACTATAGAGAGAGTTTTTTCCAGTGCTAATGCCAAAGCTGGTATCCAATCTGATATCCTGGTATCAAAGTATAAACCAAACCTGACACAGTAGCAGCAGATTTCATTGAAGAGCGTTGTCAGAGAGGAGCATCATTCATAAATAAGCACCTTGTCTGTTTCTTACACAAAGCCTGCACATGTTTTTCAGAACACTTCATGTCATTTGCTTCACTTTCATGATACTTTCATGTGGCGTCTTGTCTCTTCACCGTCATCATATGGAGAAGGGCAGCTTGAACAGTGTTCTTTTGTGTCCCACAGAAAAAATGACATGGTGTAATTACAAAATTACACTTTTATTTTAATGATTCTTTCATGGCGGTACTTTGGGTTGTTTGTTATTTTGGAGTTTAACAGCACCTGTCTGCATTACAAATGCCTTCTGTGTTCCATAGTAGAAAGAAATATGGGCTTGGAGTGTTCGCAGTTCAACCAGATTATTTATGTTTCCCTGTCAGTTTTTATACTGTAACATTCCAGCTGCATCCACCAATCTTTGACCATCAGCTTTTATCTTTTGTAACTGATGTGGAGTTCTTAACAGGACCATATTTTCATAAAGTTACACTTAAGGAATGTTTAAATAAGCCGACACTCCAACCAGCAGCTAAAAAGACTGTAATCATGCTAGAATGCACTGAGTGTGCATGCAAACCCATTTTAAGAGAGGTTAGCAAAGCGGGATCAGTATGACAGGGATTTTGTGTCACACACACAGATGTACGCAACTCTCCCTGTACTGTAGCTCATCTTTAAAGTGCTCACATTGTGTACTTTATCAGTAGGCCCCTGTGTAAGTGGGTCAGATGATTTGTATTTGAGTTGGTTTGTTGCCAGGCTTCCACTGGCCATGTAGCCTGAAGACATCCTCGTCCTGCCTCTTTCTCCCATTTCATTCATTTTATGCTGCCAGAGCTAGTAGAAATAATTGCCCCATGAAAGTGTGTCTGCCTTCTGTGTGAAAAACATTTTGGACTCTCAAACTCAGTGAAAAAAATGAGAATGGGAACATGACCATCTTGGCAGCATGTCATCATTTTGTGAAGACTTGCTATTGTGTTGGTCAACATTTGAAAGCACAGAATTATTTGGAATGGCATTGTATGGTTTAGCATAAAGGTTGTGCTTCACTGGAGTTACTGCTGAAAACAGCTAAACCTTCACACCAAGAACAATAACTATAAATAATAAAGACTATATGAAAACAGTGTGTAATTAAAAATTTTAGTTGTTTTCAGCAGTAATTCCACAGAAGGCATAACTTTCTGCTGCACCATTCAGTGACATGCTAGAGAATGCTGTGCTTTCCCAGACATAAATTAGCTATTATCCTTATTAGCTATTACACTTAAGTAATGTTGTGTATAGTGTGTACAAAAGGACAAAATCTCAACACATTTAAATTGCCATTTACAGTCAAATCTAAAATTAAAAAGTTTTGCTGTTGGACATGTCGGGTTTATTTAAGTTAAAGGAATGTTTTAGGAATGTAGAATAATAATGTGCAACAATCAATCTTTGACGCACCTTTTGACTGGAGATTACTGCTGTGGATGTAGATTAGAGTGGCTGAGATCCATGTATAACACCAGCTCGTTCTGTTCCTACATCCAGATCAGAAAATGATCCTTTACACACATTCTGACAGCTGAGATCAAACAGCGTTTTAGTGATTCTTTAACTTATGGGATGATCAATGACAAAAGTCAAAACCTCATTATCAAGCATTCACTGTATAATTCCCTTGACTTACCAGGGTTCAAAGTTACTAGAAATTCCCTTTTTCTTGAGGTTTAAGAAAGTTATTTTTATATTATTTAACAGTGTATATCACAGTATAATCATAATAATGCAAACTAAATTAAGATTTTCTCCCCAATTCAGTCAGTTATTGTATCTGTTAATAAATCTAAAGCTTACATAAAGTACTAAGGAGTCTGTATGCTGTTATTTACGATTAGTCCTAACAATTGGCAACATTGGCAAATTATTGTCATCAGTTGCTAGACAGAGTGCAGAGTGCAGTGTAACAGAATGCAGGGGTCTCCGGTTGTTTTAAAAAGTGTAACTATTTTAAATTAAAAACATATGCTCATTGCATAAAACATCAATACAACTGTAAGATTAGATGTAGGAAGAAATTTGTGCACATGATTGTAGACCAAAAGCCAAGTAAGCAGAAATGAAATGCCTCCTGAAATGTGCTTTCTCTTTGCTAATGTTTGCATAGTAGACCTGCTTACCCTTCAGTCTTTCCACTTTCACCAGTGTCTGCGTCACCAGTATGTTATGCTTAAGGAATTTTGGGTCCTTTAGCAGAATGTTCTGTTCGTTTCATTTCACAGGTGTTGAAGTATGAATGTGACGGAACATCTTCATACGTGATAAACAAGTTAAGCAGGAACAGTGAGTCATATGATCAACTCCAGGCATTTAAGCCACTCAAAATGTCTCTATAGTTGTTCGTTGTATCTTAACGATGGCTTTTTTTGTGTGTCAAACCCATTTCAGATTGTTATGTCTCATCTTTTCTCATTTAATTATGTCTTTGTTTCTTGTATGTTGTCGTCTTGTCCTCATTCAGAGTGTATAATGTTGCTGTGTTTTCCCTGTTCTGGTGCTTTTTTTTTGTGTATTTTGCATCTGAAGTGTTGGTTGGTCTGAGAAGCTGATCTAATCCGCTGTTTGTGTTTTTCATAGAAATTGAAAACAGCCTTTTTTTTGCTGTCATTTTACACCTGTGGGGTAATCTCTCTGCCCTAACAAGAAATTAGTTTTTTTGTTTAGTATACTGTACATATGGATTGTTGCAGACCTTTTACTCCCCTACATGGCAATTGTGTTTCCTGATGGCAGTGACCTCTTTCAGCAACATAATGCACCTGCCGCACTGCACACATTGCTCAAGATTGTTTAAGAAACATGACAAAGAGTTCAAGGTGTTTCCCAGAACTCTAACCCACTGAGCATCTATGAGATGTGCTGGACAAATAAATCCAATCCATTGAGCCCCTACTGCACAACTTGCAGGACTTAAAGGAATAGTACACCCAAAAATCCATAATTTACTCACCCTCAAGCCATCTTAAGTATATTGGATTTTCTCTCTTCCCAGCTTTGTTAATGGCATTAAATAGCACCCCAGTTTTTGAAGCTCCAAAAGTGCACACATCCATCATTAAATCCATTCTCCCATCAGCATAAAGGGGACTTGCATGATATGAGGCAGGTGGATTTTTTGAAGTTGTGAATCCTACAGAGTTCAGTAGTGTTCTTTGGTCTTCCAACCTCCAACCACAATTTTCTATTACAGTTTCACAAAATGCCTGAAGGCACGTTTCTTCTGCAACCACTAATTTAAAATCATGAACATTTTAGCAATTTAATCACTATTAAAAGAAATTCTTTAACCTGGACTGTTGCACTCATTTTAGCTTTGTTCTGTTGTGGTCTACAAATTTTAAAGAATATTTGCAGAGATTGTGGACTTATGATGGGTTGCTTATATTGCTCCGCAAGTAAACATCAGTCAAATACAGAGGGGATCTTGTTTAGTCTGTAAAATGTGACTTTATTGCCCTCTGCTGACAGCCAGCATCTGCTAAAACTTTTAGCTAGATTTATGCACACGTAAAGCAAATAAACTATTTGGTAATCAATAATTTAACCAGAATAATAACAATTAGTCCATATAAAAAGTTTTTAAAAATGTAGCTATTTTCTTTCTTTAATATGTTTTCGGTTTCATTATTAACAATTTATTTGTGCTCCTTTCTTCAAATAAAAACTAAGTTTTCATATAACCTTTAAGCAATTTACTCCACCTCTGGAATTATTGTTCCACATAAGCTGTTGGATAAGGTTAACTAATGAAAAGTTGTTTAAGTAAACTCACATGCAAGTATAGAACAAACACTTTTCATGACTCTGGCATTATGCTTTTTTACTCAAATGCATCACATATAACAAGCAGGGTTTCATGTACATACATAGTATATTTACAGCATGATTCCGTGTAATGGTGGCTCTGAATTGTGCACATTTTAGGATTTTTTTTTTAATCCAGCAATTAAATCTTTTAGTCAGCAGACAATGGGCACTGGTTTATGTCCCGTGTTTGTTGATCTTTTAGTACAGCTGAGGGGCTTGCTGACTCAGAGGTGTCCACTGGCTGGGAGACCTTCCTGCAGGCTCTCGGCTACTTCCTAAAGATGTTCTTCGGCTCAGCTGCTTTGGGCACACTTACTGGGCTCATCTCTGCCATTGTATCCTTCCACTTGATGTTTTATTTTTCATTTTGTATTTATTTTTTGTACAATAAGGAGACCAATAAATTATCAGTTAAGTATTTAGCTTACACTATAATAAAGCAATATATAACATGCTGGACACTGGTTAGCTGGTTGGTTAAGCTTTTGAATTTTTTTATTATCCTAGGTGTTCTTAATGTTAATATTAATTAATTAATGAATAACTATACAAATTAATGGCCTAAACATCTATGATTATAAAAAAAGAAAACTAAAATTTATTACGTTTAGCATATATTTGAACTATAAGTGACTAAATATTTATAGTCGTCTTTTCCTTTCGGTTGCCAAGGAGAATCATCTGCCTCCATTTAACCCTTTCCTCTGCATCCTCTTCTCTCACACCAACTAACTTCATGTCCTCTCTCACTACATCCATAAATCTCCCCTTTGGTCTTCCTCTAGACCTCCTGCCTAGCAGTTCCAACCTCAGCATCCTTCTACCTATATATTCACAATCTCTCCTCTGATGTACTCATTCCTGATCCTATCCATCCTCGTCACTCCCAAAGAGAACCTCAACATCTTAAGCTCTGCTACCTCCAGCTCTGCCTCCTGTCGTTTCTTCAGTGCCACTGTCACAGCATTGGTCTAACCACCGTCTTGAAAACCTTTCATTCTCGCCGACACTCTTTTATCATACATTACACCTGACACTTTTCTCCACCCGTTCCAACCTGCTTGCACACTCCTCTTCACCTCTTTTCCACACTCTCCGTTGCTCTGAACCGTTGATCCTAAGTACCTTAAGTCCGGCACCTTCTTTACCTCTGCTCCCTGTAACCTCATCATTCCACTTGGGTCCCTCTCATTCACACACATGTATTCTGTCTTGCTGCGGCTAACCTTCATTCCTCTGCTTTCCAGACCATACCTCCACCTCTCTAAATTTTCCTCCACCTGCTCTCACTACAGATCACAATGTCGTCTGCAAACATCATAGTGCATGGAGATTCCTGTCTAACCAAATCTGTCAGCCTGTCCATCACCAAAGCAAACAAGAAGGGGCTCAGAGTCAATCCTTAATGCAGACCCACCTCCACCTTGAACTCTTCTGTCACACCTACAGCACACCTCACCACTGTCTTACAGCTCTCATACATGTCTTGCACCACTCTAACCTACTTCTCTGCCACTCCAGACTTCCTCATACAATACCACAGCTCCTCTCTCTGCACCCTGTCATATGCTTTCTCTGAATCTACGAAGACACAATGCAACTTCTTATGACCTTCTCTGTACTTCATCAGCATCCTCAAAGCAAATATTGCATCTGTTGTACTCTTTCTAGGCATGAGACCATATTGCTGCTCACAAATGCTGACCTCTGCCCTTAGCCTAGCTTCCACTACTCTTTCCCACAGCTTTATTGTATGGCTCATCAGCTTTATTCCTCTGAGGTTGCCACAGCTCTGCACATCTCCCTTGTTCTTAAAAATCGGAACTAGTACACTTCTCCTCCATTCCTCGGGCATCCTCTCACTCTCCAAGATTTTGTTAAATAAACTAGTCAGAAACTCAACTGCCACCTCTCCTAGACACTTCCATACCTCCACAGGTATGTCATCAGGACCAACTGCCTTTCCACGCTGCATCTCCCTGTACTCCTGCCTAATTTCTTCAGTCCTCTCAGTGTTCCATTTCTTCTTAGCTAACCTAGGTTCAACCACCAAGTCTCCTTGTCCACTTTCCTCTTCCCCGATGCCACACCAAGTACCCTCCTACCTGTCTCCCTGATCACATTAGCTGTAGTTGTCCAGCCAACTAAAAGCAAAGTGACTAAATATTTATAGAGGTATATATAAATGCTGTTAACTTTAAGAGCTCCGTTTAAAGTCACGTTGTGAAGTCAAGTGAAGTTAGTTTTCTAAGTAAGCGTGTGTAGGTACTGAAATACTTTGACCTGAGGAAGACACCATCACTGGAGTTCGGGATGATGATTATATTTGCCTATCTGCCGTATGGCCTTGCTGAGGGTATCAAACTCTCTGGTGAGTCTGAAACACTGCAAAGGTAATAGAAATTGTTTTTTCTTTCAGCGTCTCAAAGTTTATATAGAGATTGTTGCAAATCTGCTTTACAAGAAAAACAAAAACAGGAAAATACTAAAATAAATAGAATATATATAAAAAAATATATGGTGTTATTGCAATTTTTGTTTCTCATAAGTCTCTCAATAGTCTCCCACTAAGCAAGCCAACAGAGTGACAGTGGCAACAAACCAAAACTCCAGTGATGTGTAAATGAAGAAAAACCAGACCAGGGAGAAACTAGACTCAACCAGGAGGGCCAGTCCTCCTCTGGCATGTTAATGCTGCAGTCATGCTTTATTTGGTTACAACGAAAAGCCTATAATAATGATTTATACATTTATATTGATTTAAAATTGTTGGTCCAATCTGGTGTTAGATGTTAGTCAACCGAGGAGTGTTCAAACAGAGGTGAAGGCATTACATTACTAATTGCAGCTATGACATCAAACTGCTGTAGACAGAATACAAGACAGATAATAAATAGTGTTTGTACAATCTAACTGTGGTGGAAGAAGGAGGGATCTGAGCCACAATTGGAGACGACAGTATAATTAAGAATTGAGTGTAGCCTCTTTTGACTTGGGCCAGTCAGCAGATACCTAGCAACCACCTTTCAGCCATGCAAAATACCCTAGCAACACCTTAGCATTGTCCTGGCAACAATCTTGCAATGTTGCCGTGAATTTTGGTGGGGAACAACACATTTGCTTCAGACAAACCAAAGATGTGTGTGATATCACCTTCTAAGCAGGCTTGTAGCATTAGACTGTAATAACATGACATGTGAAATTGGGTTTGTCTGCAGGTATCATGGCCATACTGTTTTCTGGTATCGTCATGTCTCACTACACCCATCATAATTTATCTCCAGTCACTCAGATCCTGATGCAGCAGACACTTCGGACTGTAGCTTTCATGTGCGGTCAGTTTTTCTTACACAGCATTTACCAACCGCTGCTTTTTACACACGTTTTCCTGTCCCTTTCAGCTGGGAATCTGACTCTTTTTTTCTTGTGTTCCACAGAAACGTGTGTGTTTGCCTTCCTGGGGCTGTCCATCTTCAGTTTTCCTCATAAGTTTGAGTTGTCATTTGTCATCTGGTGTATAGTGAGTAAACCCACTGCCCTGTCAGGCGCCTTTACAGGATATGATGAAACATGCATGTTTCTGAAGGATTCAGTCATAGCTTGATGCTGTTTAGTAAAACAGCGTAATTGTGATTTAAAAAAATGTATTGCTTTTAAAGAAAATTGTTCCAAATAATGCCAGAAGAGCTTTGTATGTTGTCAAGCAACACATGGACTGGAACAGAGTTTAAAACATTCTTTCTGTTCCAGATTTTTTCTTTTTTTAGCTCTGGTGAGAGAAACCTGCTATGAGCAACTCTGGAGTAAAAAAACAGAGACGTTTTAAGAAACGTACTTCTCACATCATTAACACACAGCTGCATCACTCACATACTCTGGTCTGGAACACAACAGAGTGATGCAAACTAGTTCCTTTGCAAACTAGTTGTGTGTACACTTGGCATGAACCTGTGACCTGTATCCGGATGTTTACATTACCTTTCCATTTTTTTGCATTTGGCAGACACTTAAAAGCAACTTACAGTACATTCAGATTAAACATTTATCAGTACATGTGCTCCCTTTGAATCAAACACACAACCATTGCGTTGCTAACATAATGCTGTACCAACTTAGCACCCGGTACAGAAGTAGTTTGAGGCAAATTGTGATCAGATCTCAGTGTAAATGCAATCTGGACATTGTATTTGCATTTACAAGTCACACCAAACCCTACCTTGATATTTCTCAAAAATATTTATTGCACGTAGCACACAAATCTATACCTGAAACCTGCATAGCCATTCATTGTTTGTTAACCACAGCGGGCAATGATTTCAGAGTCTATATGTCTGTTTTTGCAGTTTCATTTGCGACATCTATAAAAATTTTACCATTTGCAATTTTCTGATTTTACAAGATTTAAAACGCATAGCTCCCCAATGAAAAGAAACTTCAACGCTTCAGGTTGGCTTTGCTTAAAGTATTACAAGCCTTATTTAAATATTGTATGTAAAACAGAGACCTGATCAGCTATCCACATAAAGAAACCCCTTGATGTGGACAAATGTAAACATCTTGTGTTACAATTTGCTGACAATCCTTTCTCTTGAGTGGATTATTGTGATCGCATGTTAATGCCAGTTGTAAATGCAGCTATAGATATTCTTGTAAGTATTAGCACTCTTGTACAATGACAGTGATAACACACACTTCTTAAGGCATAATAGTTAAATATTATGCCTGAAAATGTACATGTTTATGTCTCAGGTTATGATATTATATTGTTAGATTGATGTTTTTGTCGTTTGTGTGATTTAACTCTACTGCCCCCTATTGTTTTAAAAGATACAATTCTACAATGCCAAAGAAAAATCCCTGCTGGCTTTTAAAAATGTCAAAATTAGTATTGTTCAGCACTCCACATTGTGAGCACAGCTGTGTTGAAACATGACAAGTAAAGCTATAGATGAAATGATGAGACCAAAACTATGTAGAATATTATGTATATTTGATATGGTAACCACTTTGTTAGTTAAAATAACCAAAGTGAATGCAGTTTAAACGATCTGTTATGGTGTGTATATAATCGTGTATTCCTGTCACAGGTTCTGGTTCTTGTTGGTCGGGCTGTAAATATCTTCCCCCTCTCCTTTTTGCTCAACTTCTTCAGAGATCACAAAATCACTCCCAAAATGATGTTTATCATGTGGTTCAGTGGTAAGAACCTTGTGATCCTAAACTTTTGACAAGTAGTGTGCATAAATTAGAACAACGTTCTATTTTTCTGCAGTATAACCTAAAACTGATGTCAGCTCCCACTTGTCTTTATGTGTCTCAGGTTTGCGGGGTGCAATCCCTTATGCCCTGAGCCTTCATCTTGGCCTGGAGCCCATAGAGAAACGTCAGCTGATTGGCACAACCACCATAGTCATTGTACTCTTCACCATTCTGCTGCTAGGGGGCGGGACCATGCCCCTCATTCGTATCATGGACATCGAGGAGAGCCAGTCACGCCGCAAGAACAAAAAGGATGTTAACCTGAGCAAAACTGAAAAGATGGTGCGAAAATCTGTATTGTTTCCTGTTAATTGAAGAATGATAAAACATCCTGTCACTAATGCAAAAACACAAAAACAGTATAGCAGTTGAATTTCAAGGGCATTGTGGAGAGTGAACTTATCCATTGCGCTTTTGAATAATTTTCAGACAATTTTAGACAACTTATTGCATAGATTTATGAATTCTAGTGTTATGAATTTTTAAATAGCCAATAATAATAACCTGTAATAAAATGGGATTAACTCGTTGATGTTTGATACCCTTATAAGTAAAATATTAGCAGTAGATAGTTTATGTACCCCTTGGCCATTCTCTCGCAGGGTAACGCCATTGAGTCGGAGCATTTGTCTGAGCTGACGGAGGAGGAGTATGAGGCTCAGATTTTTCATCGCCAAGATCTGAAGGGCTTTCTGTGGCTAGATGCCAAATATCTGAACCCTTTCTTTACCCGTAGACTCACACAAGAGGTGAGACTGCTGTTCAGAACAGATTGGTCCAGCTTGACTGTTACTAGTATGTGGAGTATCTTGAGTTTACGTGTATGCATTTTTTAAAATTAGTGGTGTTTGTTAGGGTCACTATTACTAAAAAATCACTATTACTGTTCCTCTTACGCTTGATCTATTGCTTTCCTGAGTAATTATACTTGTTTTTGCTTGGCAGACAATACAACAAACAAATCATAATGACTTGGACTCAGTCCAAGAAGCAAACACGTACAAATATCCACAAAACACTCTAGTATAACCCACCTCGGTGACATCAGGGCACCAGAGTTTTAGAGAGTTGGGCTTGGACACTGTATTGAACACTGTAGTAAGCAAAAGCAGTAAATGTAGTTTTGCCTGGCCAAGCACCACTCACATTTTCTTCATAAAATATAAAAATGTTTCAATTACATTTACTCATTATTTTGGATGCGGACAGCTCAGTGCTTCTAACAAAAATTTTATCAGTCTTTTCTTTCTCCTAAAGGACCTGTTGCATGGTCGAATACAGATGAAGACTCTCACTAATAAATGGTATGAAGAGGTCCGTCAGGGTCCGTCAGGCTCTGAGGATGAAGAGGATGAAGCAGAACTGCTCTGCAGCACTTGAAGGAGTCGTGACTTGCAAATGAACCCGTATATGTTGTTCTCTTACCATGTCGCACCAAACATGTGGGAATCCCTCTTTCTCTCCTACAGAACTCAAAAACTAGAGTGTTCTGTTAGAGCGGCTACATGAAGAGAATAACAGATTTATTTGGAAAAATAATGCCTATGAGTCATGATATTGACAGTAATAAGGAGGAAATGGCAAAAAGTAAACGGCAATATTTGACACCTTTTATGTAATTATTTTATGGGTTGAAACATTTGTATTTGCTGTTGTACAGGGAAGCGACACCAATGAATGTGTGTGTGTTTGACATTGATTTAATAAACGTAACCTTTTTTATTTTGGTATATTTGTTGTGTTGTCTTTATAAATAGAAGTTATTAGAATCTTTTGTAATGCACTTTGTACTGAGTTTACAAATGAATATTTAATTATAATAAAGGTAATCATAATGAAGTGATTTTACAAAGTACATTTCTGCATAAAAACAGATTAAAAGCTGTAAATATTGCAATGGGAGGGTGGTATGAAAACAAATGTGAATAAATTATGGATTATGACTTGTTTGCTATGTTTGATTGCGTATTTTATAAATATCTAAAACTTTAGTGTAACAAAAGTTTATTGAAGTGTTGCAGTGACACTTTAGCAGAGGTTTAGCAGGTTTAGCAGAGTCAGAATGAACAGAACAATGTAAACGTGAACATTTTATACTGTTGTGTGAACCTGTTTCTCACCCATAGTGCACATTAAGATCTTCCTTTTTAAAGGAAGGTTAAAGGTTAATTAAAGGTTGTGGTAGAAGTTATCACTTTCCATTCCCACATAACGTCTGATGTTATAGGTGATATCCCAAATGGTCGGGTGATACAATCGTCTGACCAAATGTCTTTCTGAATGTAAATTACAGTCACGTGTCCCTTTGATCAAAGCTGATTCTTTAAGTCCCTCTGCCACTTCCTTATTTTAATTGAAATAATGTTAATTCAATAATGAAATTGAAATAATGTTAATTTAATTGTGACTGACCAATATGTCTCTATGATAATTAAGCCTTTTTGTGGGATGAGCTTGTCCTGATTTTATCCTGGAGTGGAATCTATTTATAGGCAGGCTGTAATTTCTTACAGTGGAAAATGCAATATAATGACATTTGTATTTGTAATTACTTCTTTGAAGGCATGTGTTTTAGCATTTAATTTATAAAACTATAGCTATGCATTTCCAAAAATTCTCCACAACATTTGCATTATGAATTTTTGTAAATCATTTTGGTAATGAGTGTGATTGTATGTTTGTCTGGATTACGTAATACTTTGTTCAGACTGTTACGGATGGGATCCAACATTTAAAGTGTAATAACTCCAGAGAATGCGTGTATATAGCCAGATAGCGGATGACAACCTTGTGGGTGTACCAACAACATTTGACTTCATTATATACAAAAGTGAAAAATAAAATGTGAAATAACGTTGAAAGAAAAGTGTTGTTAATCAAATAAATATAATAATAAACAAAATGTGTAATTATTTACAAAAGAACAAAACCAAATGGGGAAAAGGAATGAGAGTGGTGGTAAAAAAAAATGAAAAGAACAAAACAGATTAAAGTCAATCGTTCAATTGTAGTCAGTTTCATATATTTTTAGAGGCGAAAAAATGCAGTTTTACAAATATTAAAAGTGTAGATTTCAAAGGACAAATTGCTATCATAAAAGACACCCATTCTTAGCTGATAAAGCAGCTTTATAAAGTATCAATCAAAAATAAGACAGTATATGTTTTTGTTTGAATTTAGTAGTAAAAAGTTGCTAGTCATCCAAGTTTGATATTGACTGCACATTCTGTCAGTTTGGTGAAGATATTTGTCTTTTTGTGCCTCTTAAAAATTGCTTCCAACCTAGAATACTGTCTTACTCTTGATGGATGCTCTATAGAACCTTTGCATCATCAACAATTGCATCATCAGCTAAGAATCTAGGTATCCTTTTCAAGCATTTTCGTTGCCCTGTACTTGTACATGTGTAATGACAATAAAGTTGAATCTAATTTAAAAAAAGAGCAATTTGTCCTTTTAAAACCACATTTCCAATAATTGTTTGAAAAATGTATCAAAACTATGACAGATATCAAAAACCAAAAATGTATTTATTCGGTTATTAATAATTGCATTCATGGCATCAGGACTTGATTATTGCAATGCCTTATTAGGTGCCAGCTGTCTTGGCGGGCAGTCCATCCCCCTCCGTGGACAATACTCTTTTCCTCTGCTGAGGAAGTGTCTCTTTAATTATAGAATAAAGAGACACTTTATTCTATAAATAATTGACTTGTTCAGTTTCTATGAGTGTTCACAACAGTGCAATCGAACATAAGTGTTCTTTTTTTGATATTGCATGATGTTGCATCCAAACAGATATTATAGTAAAATAACAGATTCTTTACTTTGTAATCTTTATAGTGTTCACTTTATAGTGCTCCTGTAGCTCAACTGGTAGAGCATTGCATTAGAAGCACAAAGGTTGTGGGTTCGATCCCAGGGAATGCAAGTACTGATAAAAATGTATACATTGAATTCACCGTAAGTCACGCCGGATGAATAAATGTAATCATTTACAGGTCTGAGCACCCACAAGATTGCAGCAGAAACATGAAACAAAAGTAGATCTTTTTGCTATCAACCTGCAATATTATGATCATAATAATACATACATGTCATTATTGTAATTATATTGTAGGGTTGGTTACTATATCGTGAAGCTGCCTCTGATTAATTATTTCTCAAAAATATTTTAATTTATTCTTACTAATTACAAAAAATGGGTTACTTCACTCATTTGCATAATCACTTCTTACACTTCTCACAGTCTTACTGTGATAATGAATCTCAGCCAAGTAGTGGGGCCACTTTCTGTACATATCTGTACTATGATCTGGCATAAACATGGGTTAATTCATTCAGAGAGTTTCACACAGCTTCTTCTGTTGGTCTAACTCACAGCTGACTCAGAAATAGTGAATCAGATTTGAAAAATGGCGGGGGATGTTTCCTCTGCTCCACCTCCTTCCTCTGGTTTAATTTATAGAATAAATACTGACACTTCTCCACCTCCTGGTGAAACATTCTCTGTTTGTATGCCAGACCACCGTGCTTACGTACAAATCTGAATGTGTGTGTGTGACTCAGCAGGATTCTACACGTTACTCAGAGCATGGCCGGATGTTTTCTTCCCCTGTTAGCTGTAGACGGCTGTGATTAGCACTGCTCAAACATCATGAGAAACTAAATATAAGACATTCTTTACAAGACATTATTTACACTTGTATCATTCCAAACATTTGTATTATATTGTCTTTGCTTTTTTTAAACATCTTTATTAATCTAGCTAGTTATCTTTTTTTTGTAAATATCCTAGAGTTAAAACTTCTTAAAATGTTCTTTTGTTTTTTAGATAAAAGCAAGAAAACAAACATTCAGCTGTGCAGAGCGCTGTATAAAA
The DNA here is from genome assembly GCA_036877625.1 of Ambastaia sidthimunki. Lineage (NCBI taxonomy): Eukaryota > Metazoa > Chordata > Actinopteri > Cypriniformes > Botiidae > Ambastaia > Ambastaia sidthimunki. Next base: position 10,690 of record JAZGTK010001111.1, on the reverse strand, counting down.
TAAATATTGTTTCAAATGAATCATAAATGTGTTGAATCTGTGTCATGGCTGAGAGAAAAGAATTGTTTAGTTTGTTACTATTTTAAAAAACAGAAACAGAATGCTATGGGGTGAATATTTCTGAATTGACTGTATGCAGTGTGGTTAAGTGAGCGATTTACACAGGAAAGGAACCGTGTGGAGAAAACAAGCATTTAGTGCCAAAGGAGCATATGTTGTGCATTACAGCTGTTCATTCATATTTCTCCCTTTGTCTCTTCTTATTACTCACGTTGTATTGAGCTGCTGATGAAAAACAACATCCTTTTTTTGCTGGACAGGAAGCTGATGAAAAACAAAACAAAAAAATAAAATAAAAATATGTGATAAAGATATTTAACTTTAAAAATCCTCCAGATTAAATTCCTGAACAGCTCTACTGAAAAATCATAACACAAGAAATTTCTAAACAATGATTCACAACAACTTCTGTGTAAACACAAAGAATGGAGGAAGAGTCATGTTCAAACAATGCTGCAATTTGCAAGATCTAAAAGTGGCCTGATTTTGCCTTTAAAATGTGTCTCCATTGGCTAAATGGCCCATTGTGAGAACCGGACAGTAGTTTGTGCTAGGGACTATGCTAAATGGTGCTTTGCTATTACTCATATTTGCAACATAATACAGTATGACTATTGACCCATGCAGGAGTTCCAATAGCTACCACACCTTGCTTTGTCTTGTAAATATAAAGAAAGTTAGGCCTTTATCCTTCAACAAGAAAGGAGCTTCTCACAGACAGGATCAGGATTTTTCCATCTTTTACTAACTCATTGAAATAATGTTTGCGTGTGTAATAATGTTGTTCATGATAATGCTTTAGAATATAGTTTTTAAGCATCTAATAAGCAAGTTTTTTTCTTTTTCAATACAGCCATCCTGGCTGCCATATGGATTGTATTGTCTAACAATTACCAAAATGTGTTTAAAATGATTGTATTAAAAGTACTAATGTGGGACATTAAAATTATGAATCAGACCACATTATTTCCTGACTATTGTTTGAGCTTGTGATGCCAAATTAACAAAACATAGTTTGTAAAGTTCAAGAAAGGTATGTTTAGATCTGTATATATTACTATCATTGTTATCATTGAATATCATCATTTCTCTTTGATTTGAAAACAAGGCCTGTGTCAATTTCAGGTGGATTATCTTTTTAATTGCTAAAACACATAAATACTTTAAAAAAATTATGTATCTACAATAGTGAACCTTGCATTGCATTTCCACATTATTTTTGAATACTGTAAGTATAAAAGGATAATATGTGCAAAATACAAATATAAACTGGCTATATGCAATTTAGCTAATAAAAAAGGTAAAAAATATTTAGACCATTGCTTTTTATAACAGTGTAGTCAAAGTAATCAGTTTGAAATTATAATTGATTCTTGCTACATTTGCAAGGTTTGCCCCAAAATATGTAACAATTACTAAAGAATATAACAAACATCAATAAAAAAAAAAACAATTTAAAAACTGTTAAACGAAGTATCTTGGAAAGTCGAGTTCGTCATCTTGATTGACAGGACAATCGACCAATGCAGTCGCCTGGTTAACAAACATCCCTCCCGGTTTTGTTTGCCTCGGGGGGTGTATTTCCCGTGTGGAAGAGCGCGTGAAATGCCCGTGAAAGTCCCGCGGGTGGCTGTTGTCTTTCATTCGCAGCATTCACGCCGAGCTGTTTGGACACACACTGGACTCCCGCACGTTTGCTTTTAAAAGGTGAGTTTTAACATTTGCGAAACCTGTTTAGTTTTTTTTAGGAAATACAAGAGGAATACGACTAGCTGTCCTGTAAAGGCGATCTAACATTGTCGGGTTCAGGCGGCACAACGTGTGTTTGCAGGCTGGTGTTTTCTTTCTCTTTATAAAGTTTGTGCGCACTCACCGTACAAAGTAAAGAGCAGATCGCGTTTGTCACGCGCTTGGGGATTTAAAGGAGTATGAATCTCGCGCGGTGTGCTTGTGTTCCGGTTCGCGCATCCGCCGTTCAGCTTTCTGTTTTAAAGCTCTGCAGCAACCGCCGCCAACTTTCGAGGAGTTCAGTTTCTTTCCCGTTCAGGTAGTTTTATTTAATGATTTCTACATCATAGCGGTTTAAACGCGTGTTATTGAAGCGGAGTCGCTGTGCGGCGCGTGTGTCGGCGCTTAGCTCAGGCCTATGGCGCGCTGTACACAAACCAGAAACCGGTCCGGTGCTCGCGCTGTCAGTCTTAGTGTCCCCAAACCGATCGGAATTCACCGTTTTCTGTGGTGGTTTCAGTTTATGCGCTTTATTGTGTGCTTTAAATATTGTTTTATTCTTCTGCAGTTTTTCAGTGAGACATCATGAGCGATACTGGCAAAGACACGGTGGCTCCTAAAGAGAAAGATGAAGCAGAGAAGAGAGGACGCGGAAGACCACGAAAACATCCACAGGTATTAGAGCAAATGCTGGCAGTGCTCTGTATTTTGGGCTAGATGATGCCATACACTGTACGAAGTGCCTAAGGTATTTGTTATACCAACCCTCACTCTACGAGCAGACTGCTTGCGACGTAAAGCCAAAAGCTCACGATTTATTTGTTCACACTATAAAGTCCGACCATAACGCTGCAACTTCACCGCTTCAGCACGTAAACCTCTGACACTGGGGGTCGTTTTATTCACTTGATTGCACATGCTGCACAAGTGCAGTGGTCGTAAGTGGTGGCGGTATGGCCAAGGCCTGTAACATCATCCCTTTAAACTAGCACTAACCCAGTTAAATTGTTTCATCTGCTCACTGATTGGTTGCTGGGAGATGCCAGTGTCTGATTTGCTCATACAGTCCACACTCATAGGGTCTTAGGAGGACATTAAGTTTAAAGTTTCTACTAGGCCCCCTCCCAAATGGCACACTTCTCCCTTGTGGATTTCCTCTGAGCCCACACTTGGTGACGTCACGCATTGCAGAACTATGGGGCCCTAGGCAAGTTTACGAGGGCAAATTGGATTTTATTTTGAGACAGGCTTGATGTGATGCTGAAAGAGGAAGGCCAGTTGTTGTTAAAGTGTGCATAGTGTTCTTGCTATACATATATGTATTTTGTTGTTAGCATTTTCCGGTAATACGAAAGCCGTGTTCCTCAGTTTTTTTCTGGTTTTTGCACCTGTGTAATATAAGCATGTCAGCTGGAAAGTGTGTGCGTATTATTTCTCCTTTAATGTAAGAATCAGTGGCAATAAAATGGAAATGGTCTTCTGTAACTGTGAGACATTTGCATTGATTTTAGCAATGTGGGCAAAATGTACACATGACATACTTATGCATCGTGTTCAAATTAGTTTGCAGCTTTCAATGATTCGGCTTAAATGACTCAGTATTTTTCTCTCAGGAGACATTTGTTACACAATGCCTGAGTTGCCCGTTTACCCTGTTCAACTCTGATGCTTTTCTGGCTACCAGTGAGTCTCTGTTACTTGTTGATCTTAAGGAAGCCCTTTTTACATTAACCTGACATGACCAGTGTTTGTGTTTGGTGCTTACTTTATCCACTGATTTTTCACATGCATATTAAATGGACTAAAGACACTACTTTGTTATTTGGTATGTCATTATTTTAGCCTTTAGTCTAACAGTTTTCTTGCAGCAGGAACCCAGTGGATCTCAAACGCCAAAGAGACCCAGAGGAAGACCAAAGGGCAGCAAAAATAAACCAAGTACCACAGCATCAAAGGGCAAGGTAAGTACAGAGAATTCATACTGCATGGTTTGCAGCAACTACACAGATATAAGACTAAACAAAAAAAAGTTTTATTGTTTAGTGCTTTGAAAGATGAATAATTGAGTAGAGTTCTTGATTACGCTTGTTTTTTTTGTTGAGCTGTGGTTTAATCTTTGCTTGACCTCTCTTAAATTGTATGATAACAAATATGATCAAATGAATGATCGCAGGAGAAAACTTTTTATAAATCTAACTACTCAATTCTGGTTGATTCTTGAGACTTCCTGCCAGCTTCCTGTGGCATACCAGTTGCTGTGCCTTGCAGGTGCATGAGTAGCTCAGGCAGTGTCTGAGATGATAGCCCCACCTTCCACTCTTCCATCCTTTCCAGATCTGTTGTTTTGACGACATCTCACCCACCATATGTACACTGCATTTTCCTTTTGTGTGTATTTGTTGTGCACTGAGGGAGTGAGTGTTGTGTGCAAATGTTGGTGTCTGTCAGCTCCGGCCCAGGTGGCCTGCTTACTGAAGTGCGCTGTGTGCTGCTCATGTTTGTTTCCAATATAACAGCCAATGAACTTGCTGCCCTTGGGCCACCCGTCTGTATGAGCTCAACAGTGCCCTCCAGTGCTCAGCTGCAGGTTTAATTCAACTCAAATGTATTCATATAGAGCTTTTTTTTTTTTTTTTTACAATGCTGCATTGTTTCATAGTTTCAAAGAAAAAAACAGAAAACAGGAAGATTGACTACAGATTATGTATAGTGACTACAATATTGTAGTGACTACAATATATATATATATATATATATATATAATGTAAATTTAATACAGAATAGATGGTAGTCAAAATTTTATTAGTTACAAGATGTTATATGGACTAATTAGTGGGACCGATATACCAGTTTATGACCGGTGTATGAATGTAAACTTGAACCAATGGAGAATTCGAAGAAATGGACATGAAATCAGAAATTTGTGTCATTACATGTGAAGGTGTACCTGTCTCAGTTTATGAGATGGTAATAAACCCAGATAGCTTATATATTAACTATATTAAAATAGTTTGTATTTTTTCTGACACTATGCAACATTTAGTCAATTGATAAACGACAGGTTTCATATTAAGCAAGCTATGCCGTTCCAGCTTGTAAATGGGGAATTAGAAGCTTACATGGTGATATAAATAGATAATGGGAAGATTAATAAAGTCCATTACATTCTTACTGCTTTTGGGTGATCCAGGTTATGGTTGTAATCATAAGCTGGCATAAGAATAAGCATCTAGCTAAACCGGAAATGGGATAAGTGTCAGGTTCATCTGGAGCCTGGGTCAGTCTGTCTCGGGCTGTCCCATCCTGTCTCCCCACCATGTGGCTAAGGTCTAAATCCTGCTGACTACAGGACCTGAAAATGTGAAATGAAAAACAGACAGACTTAAAGTGAAGCCAGTACATCTTTTATATGCAAAGTAGGTCTGTCTGTCTAACCACAGTGTAGGTCTGCCCCTATCAGTTGACTAAACGTTATTAAAGAAGAAAAGTCTTAGTCTAACAACTTTTAATTAGTCTGTTAGTCAAAAAAAAAGACTGCAAAGTCATGCAGTCAACGATGGACAGATGTTTGTGCAGGCTAATTATAAATAAATCCATAAATAAGTGAGCATTTTGAAAAGATAGTAGATGACCCAAAAAGTTGAGGTGCAAATTCTGCAGTCAAGTGGTTGCTTATAATTGATCAACGACCTCAACGAGAATTAATGTAAGCGACTTCACGTGGTCGTTTGCGCTGTTTGCGCTGTATATTGCGATGTTATTATTAGAAGCATATCCAAGTTTGTCCAAGTGTGAAAGTTTGGACATGCAAAAAAACAAAAAGCTATGCAATGCTTGCCAGATCTGCTAAACACCTGCACACCATCACTTCCACATCCACGGCATCAGCACACATTCTCTCCAACACTGCACGTTTACATTTAGGCATTTAGCAGATGCTTTTATCCAAAGTGACTTACAAGGTGAGAAAAACAAAAGCGATAAATCAAGGAGACAATAACTAGCTATACACAGTTACAGTTACTAAGATTACGATTACATTTCTTATTAGAGATGATTCTTGGAATTCATGTCGATGCATAGATTTACATTTATTCATTTGGCAGACGCTTTTATCCAAAGCGACTTACAATGAATTCAAGGTATACATTTTTATCAGTACTTGTGTTCCCTGGGATCGAACCCACAACCTTTGCGCTGCTAACGCAATGCTCTACCAGTTGAGCTACAGGATCACTAGAGATATGATAGATATGATACATAGATATGGATATCTTATAGAGATGGGTCTTCAATTTAGATTTAAACAGTGTATCTGCCACCCAGACAACAGTAGGAAGATTGTTCCAGAGTTTGGGCACCAAGTATGAAAAGGATCTACCAACCACTCCTGATTTTAAAATGTATTATTAACTGGCTGGAGTTTTGACATCGCAGTGAACGTGAAGGGCTGTAACGAGACAGGAGCTCACTCAGATACTGAGAAGCTTAACCATTCAGGGCCTTGTAGGTAATTAACGCTTTAATCACTTTATTTTCTCAATCTCCTAGAAAGCAGCTATGGTGTCGGCAGCTGCAGGGATGAAACGGCGTGGAAGACCCAAGAAAGCGGTGAGGAACTAGTTTGTGATGTCTAGTTCGCTGCTTAAAATCATTTCCTCAATGTGGCTTTATACCTAACCCATAAGGATAAACTAAGGGCAAAAACCAAATACTTTGGCCGCTTAAAAGCTTTTATTATAGGTTTTATTTAGGACAACCCGTATCTTTATTTTGCTACGCCAAGTCAGATTGGCGTGTAATCAAGCAGAGTCCGTTGCGGCCCGTTTCCTCGACAGCTCACACTGTAGTCATCGGCCCTGCATTCCTCTCACATGAGACAGGGTTCTGGCACCAGAGTTTGGTTTTCCTCATTGAAATGTTCACAGAAATCCAGTGCATTGAGTCACAGAAAGCCCTCACTTTGAGTCACACTACTCCTGCTTTAATAATCAGAATGCTTCCTTTTCAGTCATCAAAGCAGCTCAGTTGAAGTACATTTAGATGCTTCTGATCTGAGTCAGCAGGCGTGCATATGTAAATGTAAGGGAAATTTTAGTGGAGTATCATTTTTATAGAGAATTTTGTGTTCCATAACTGTTTGGCGAAGTGTGTAACAGCCAATGTTGAACATGAAGTCACTGTATTAATTTCTGATGCTAATGTTAAGTTCTAGCAAAATTGAAAGTGGGCCTTTTTCACATGCCAAATGTGAAACCCAAAATTGCATCACTCTGAAAAACAATGATTTTGTTGTGAACGGACAAATTCTTCTATATATGCATGTGTATTGCTCAGTGATTTGAGCATGTTTAAATAGCATAGGATTCGGGGAAAGTCAAACCACCTGCAGTATATAAACTTAATTCTTAAATTAGTCAGTAATCTGAGTGCCCAAAACAGAAATAAACAATTGTTTTGTGCCTTGCTGTTAGCAAATTAATATTGCAACAATTATGCTTAATTGTAATTTGCAGTTAAAATATGGTTAATTGTGTAGCTGTAGATTTAGCCCTTAGATTAATCATGAAATTGAGATTAGACTGGGTTAGTCTCATTTCTTTTTAGCCTCTTAGTGCCCACAGATAACTCTCTGCCATTTCTTTTAGACTGTTTAAATGGCTGTGCGTGGGTTTGCAAACTGTAATGCAAATGGTGTGATTGTCCCTCTTTGCTTCAGGAGGAGGAGCAGCCATCCAAGTCCTCTGAAGAAGAGGAGGAAGAGGAACAGTAACTAGCAACTAATGCTACCTCACAATCCAATGTTATTTCTTCCTGTTGACCAGAGCTGGACCGACACCCCTTTCCTTATACACTAGTGCCACCCTCCAATTCACCTTTATGCTCTAGTGCCCCTAGTGTCAGGGAGGCCTGCACACTTCATGCGCCTTCTCTGTGTAACACCACTGGAAAAGACTCAAAATACTGTACGTCAATTCATGGATGCATTCAAATGTATGTGTGTGTCTTTACACTCGGTGAGTATTTGGTCAAAAGTGTCTCATTATACTGGACAAAGATGTGCTCTGATGGCTCTTGACACAAAGTGATTACTGAGATTTTTTTTCTCTTTCCGTAAATGACAGTTTTAGGCCTTGAATTCAATTTTTTTTTACCTGTCTACATCTAAGATGTGGAAGGTTGTGTGAAGTTGTAATTGTGTCATTTTGTGCTGGACAAAGGTGAATTGACCTGTGTGTGTGTGTGTGTGTGTGTGTGTTTGAACTGTCTCTAGTTATTGTTTTAGCTACTTTGTGACTCAAGCTAGAAATAAAATCAAGCCTACTTGTGAGTGAGCATAACCTAAAGGACTTGGTCAACATATCAAGTGTTTTCATGTAACCCTTCCCACTTTTTCTATAAAAAAAAAATCTCCTGTATTTCCATATTTCCACTTACTGTCAGTTTTCCCCTCTGGTTGGTCCCGTCCGTTTCAGCTTAATGAACATGCCAGGGAAGCGTTTGCTTGTATGGCCATGTTTAAAATGTTGTTTTTAACCAGAACAATATATTTTTACATGTAGAACAGGCTAAAGTTATTCAAACCTCTAAGCAAACTAACCTTTGTTTTAAATCTATGTATCTCACACCCTGTTTGTTTTAATCACACCCTGGCAGTGCTTTTTTAATTTATGCAGGTCCCAAATCCAAGCTATGAGATGTAAACGATAACCAACAAAGGTTTAAGATTGTTAAATCATTCCATTTGGTCTAGGTTTCCTTTGAAGTTTCTCAGCCACATCTGTCCTCTAAGTCCACTAAGACCGTATAGATAGTTTTGCTTAACTTTTTTTGTGCTTTTATTTTTGATGATAAATTCCATGTCAGGGGACGCTTACTGGTCCAGTGACTGGGTGTTTTCTCAGAACTTAATGCTGCTACAGACATGGTTAATTAAACCCGAAATACTGCAACCAGGTCAGTTCTACTTTGGACTTGACTGCCACCTTCATACCTCACTTATAACAGCCTATGAAGAATTACTCTTAACTGTCGATGTTCACCTGGTCTTAGTGCAGTCTTCAGCAAGTGTGTTTCTTTCCAAGTGCATTGTCTGATCTAATTATAGCAGGTATGTTTTTTTGTTTTTAGTATGGTTTTTAGTACTTTTTAAAATAAATTTGCATACAGCTTTGTGCACATCGAACAGAAACTTTTTAAGTTTTTTCTTAAACATCTAAACGCAGCACAGAAATTACTGCATTAAGTCAGAGAAAGATGGGAAAAGTTCACAGAGGGTGGTAGACTTTTTTTTTTGTTTTGTTTGTTTTGCATTCATACTTGTTTGGTGCACTGAGTGGATTTTTTTTTTGATGTGACAATGTTGCACCTAAAGATTTTCTTTAACATCTTAGTTCTGAACACACACTAAATCATTATGGTACTATGACTGTTTGCTTTTTAACATGAGCCCTCAATACTGATGTCTAGTTTATAATGTGCCCATGCACAGAATTGGTTCAGGATCAGTCTTTCAATGTGTACGTCCTCTGCATTTTCTATTGTGGACTGCAGGATTTTATATTAAAAATGGTAATAAAGTTAAGGATTCATACATGCTGCTTGTCCTTGTTTTTGGCAAACTTTTGCTTAGAATTTGTGAATTAGTACAATAAAACATTGTCACAAATAGTACGTTGTGTCCTAAGCCCAGGTAATGGGTCATTTTAAGGCCCGGAGACAAAAATACACCCATGTAGTGTAATGTCTTACAGTAAAAGCATTACAATGTACAAAATATACACACAGAATATAATACAAAATAAAATATAGGTTGTATCAAGCCGCTTGCAAAAACGACATTCTCAAATAGAGAATACAATGGCAATAACCAAAAGAATATTGTAAACTAATTTCTTGGTAGACGTGCAATCAAGTTATAGGAAGTGAAAATTAAACTTGAATTTATACTGTCTGCTTTCTCAGACGTCATTTTAATTTTCACAACCCGACTGTGCTGGACCTGTCCTTTTCCCTGCCAGCAGCACACAAGATATATGAGATATTAAAGGCACCGAAGCATACATCTATGCAGCCCTAGTACGGATCCAATGTATTTCCGTATTGGATCTCCAAAATTCCCTTACATTGGCCAATGTTTAAATGAGCCACCACTTTAAGAACATAAAATATGCTAGCATTATGTTAGACAGTATGATCCTAATACATGCCAGCATCATATTAAAACATGTTAGCATTGTCTTAAATCATGCTACCATTATGCTAAAAATAGATAGATAGATAGATACTTATAGACAGATTTATACTTGATAGGTTGGTAGATAGATGTTGATACATCAGATACGTTATTTTAGTGTTTATGCACACAAAAAGTGAATGCTGCTCATTTTATTTATGGGTTTCAATATAAAACTTGGTGTAATATATTCATTGCGTATATCAGCACTTTTAACATTTCATGCACATTTAAAAACAATTCAGCAAAAATTTCCAAAAAATCTCATACACACTTTCTGATAACCACAATCGGTAACATTTATTTGTATACCACTTTTCATAGCTTTGTATTGTTGCTGTACATAAATGTACAAATCCAAAAAAAGAAACAGGCCAACAGGCAAAAAAGAAAACTGTAAACTAAATATCACAACCAAACTAACTACCAAAACAACAAAGGATAACAAAACAGAATGAAAATGAAAAGCATAACCCCTTTATATACTTTGGTGTCATGCATTACAGTACCCCTAAGCCCTGCCTCAGAGGTGGCTAAAGTAGAGTGGGCCAAGAGGCATGTCAATTTAGGCATCTTGACTTTAATGCAGAATCAAGTTTTGGGCTTACCGCTCTGCTTCTTTGAAAATCATAGATCCTATTCTTGTGCGTTAACAGTTCAGTTAAT
>JAZGTK010001110.1:20238-45024 GCA_036877625.1 Ambastaia sidthimunki | reverse complement strand
GAATGTGACTCATTGCAGACATCTTAAGAACATTTGATCATCTGGTGTGGACTAAAAACCTGTTCAACTTTTAATAAATTGCACAGCAACCAGCCAGTCAGATTAAACTTGAACATTTTGTCCAACAAACGTTATTTCTGTGTATGACATGAATCAGGTGGCCTGTCTAAAGCTAAACCTGGGCTTTACACAGAACTGCATAGAGCAGCTTACCCTACAGCCTACAACTTGAGGAAGCATCTATACAGCAGTCAGGCACTGTACAACATTACAGGCAGGTCTGTAGGAAAAAGCATTTCAGAGCATCTCTGTTCTCTCCATCTTAGGCAAAAAAGACACTGTAGTGTGCTTATACTGCATCTCTGTGCAGAACAGTATCCTTCATCCATCAGGAAAGCACAGTTTTTCTTCTCTAGAGGCAATTCAAACAGTTTTAATGCCAAAATAACAGTGTACAATAACAAAAAACTGTTATGGTAGAAACAAGATATATAGTTCCATGGTATATGAATGAAGCAATCATTAGTGTCCTGCAAACTGTTTTGCTCTCAACTGGTAACGCATTACACTAGCAACTCCAAGGTCATGGGTTTAATTCAGGAAAATCACAAACTTAGTATATGTTTTACTTGAATGCACAGTAAGTTACTTTGGATAATAAAGCATCTACCAAACACATAAACATCAAACGTATTATCATCAATGTTGTCATCAATAGAGGTGAATCAGGGCCATCTCCTGCCCTTCCAGCCCAAGTCTCATCTCCGTCTGAGTGCTAGACCAGACAGAGTCAGAGCAAGTCATAAACAAGAAGTTGACGTGAGAGAAAGAGACACAGATATGGCCCAGGGGTGATATTCTGAGGCACAGGATGAAAGTGTGCTGGGCTGTTCATTGCCCTCAGAAACAGGGATGAGAACAGAGGCAGGATTTGGACCACACAGCCCCTCTCTCACTCTCTCGGGTTCCTAATGCTTCCATTAGCTTGAGTAGAGCTGGGTGAGAGTGATAATGCAGATGTGAAAATCAAAGCATAATTGCTTTTTGCCACCATAACATAAGCAACCTCCCTGCCCAGGCCTTAAGCGTTGTGAGAGGCCATCGACCAATCAGAAACTTCCATTACACATTAGAAAGTGCCAAACAGTTTGCAGAAGATGCAGAAGAAAATGACTAAATGTTATTTTGCATAGTGTACAAATGCAGTGAATCATGCATGTGTATTAGTGAAATGTTCTGAATGCAATTATGCGAGTCATCTGTCTAAAACAGTAATTTCATCAAGTTTTCCAGTTCAAACCCCCAAAATGCCTTGACCTATAGATTTGGTATGATTGTAGCCATTGTAGGTATGAAAATTTAGGATCACTTACTATTACTTACTATAAGTATAAATGTGGCTTAATTTATGTATGGAAATTATGAATAAACTGTTATATTTTAGCATCTTTCAAGTAGCCACCTTTTGCCTAGAATCTGCACAATGTACTCTTGCCATATTATCAGCCTTCTAAACATATTATCAGTCTTCATTCTTCTTACATTTTTTTGTAAATAAAATTGTAATGAAAGAAAATAATAGGTTGTCACAATAAAAAAATTGGTACCAAACTAACTTTATATGTTTAAGCATATGTCTTTTATAGAGTGTTACTGTAAACATGAGTTTTGATAGTTTAAACAGGGTAAGGGAAAACCCAGAATTATTTCTATGGCAACTGACAGCATTCCACAGATGTTGTTGATAGAGCTTATGTTGTATTAAACCCAGCAGATCCCTTTCAGCTACTTTGGAAACAAAAGCAACTACAAATAGAAACTAACTAGCAAACATTAGGTCATTCATTTCCATTAAATTCAAAACAACTGTATTAAATGATATCGAATTAGCAGCACCCTCTCAGCATTTTTAATTGTCTTTCATTTTCTCCTTTCTCCTTCTTCCGTTTCTTTAACCATTATCCTTCTTTTATCTTTTATCTTTCCTGATCTTGCTTTTGTCTTCCTTGCAGAGCACTAATTAACACAGAGATATTGGACACGGGCTCATGCACTTGCTAATACAACTAAATGAGAAGTGCTGACAGACCTCCTTAAAAAATCAAGAGTGACCACAAAGCTGAAGAAATTAGGTAATACTGGGTTGGCCCACACCCTGGCCATCAGCCCTTCCAACAAAAGAAATTGACCTCTCTTCTCATTTCCTCATCCGTCTTCTCTGCCTCTTTCCATACCTCTGTCCGTTTTCACAAACATGCTTGTTGATTTAAGGTGAATCGATCTATCCTGGCTTTTAACGCTTGATCAATCTGTAGAGTCCACAGGGATGGACAGATGAATGTTTATTGGACAATTCCCTTCCCCATTGCTTTTCCTCCCCGACCACCCTCGAATCCCACAATTCTTCATAGAGAATCTCAGAAGAGCAGTGCTCATCCAGAATGAGGAGGCATATGGATGATGTGTGATACAGGATCTATACGGTCTTATTGATTAGGCATGAAAAGCAAAGCTAATTAAAGATCAGCAATCTGGTTCCATGTCATTTTCTAAACAGATCAAACAGGCTGAGGTTTCAGCACAATTTCTTAGTATTTATTAGTGGTGCTTGCTTTAAAGTTCTTGTGTGGAGTTGGGGGGTTTGAACAAACCACTAACCCTATTACTTGCCCAAGGCTTTTCGGACTTGGGCCAGTATGTACAGACCTACTAACAACTCACATCACTCTGAAAGCCACCTACCAACAGCCTACTCACTTTCAAGAACAATCTGGCATAGCAACTGCATAGCAGCAAGCTACAAAAACATCAGAAAGTTTTAAAAGCTGCATAGCAACACCCTAGCAACTACCTACAACACCTAGCACAGGCAGCGCCACTCACATTTTCTTCAAAATATTGTATTTTGGGAGTGTATCCTAGTGAACAGGATTGAAAATGGAATTTCTTTTATAAATTGTAAGTAACCTTAAAGGATCCCAATGGGAACAAAAATAGTATTGACTTTTGGCAGGTTCTTAATTTTTTTTTTTGTTGATTCAATTATAGGATCCTATGGGATTAATTCTAAATATTCTATTATTCTATGTACACACACTTTAGAAGTTTTGTGAGTACAAATCACACTAACTGTTATTATCTAACCAGATTACATTTAAAGCCATAAAAACAATAATATCCACCTGTACCAAATGTGCAAAAAGTGCATTGTTAACCATGTTTTAATATAAACACAGAAATAGGCTCATAAAATTACACTAGAATCTCTGATATTTTATCATACAAATGAAACTCAAAGCTGACACAATTAATCACCTGCTCATTCTAACTATAGGTCTCTCTATCACTCTTTCTCTCTCCTATGTCAGCAAACATTCTGTATGAACTGTGATGACATCATAAGAGGATCTCAGGACCAACAATACGCCAACAGGCTAAAAATTAAATCAGAACAAAACACACACACATATTTAGCGATACAACACCACAAAAACTCAAGCACAAACCCACACACAAATGAATCAAGCCGGCCATATGTCACAAAAACACACTCAAACAAAATCCATTTTGAATCACCAGTCAAATCCTTTTGTGTACTTACAAATACAAAAGTACAGAGGAATAAATAGATGGGTAGGGACGGTTTAAGGTTGATGCACAAACACACACATCATTTGAGCAAGGATCACATTTCAAAAGGCAACTTCTGAGCAGGACACCAAACAGCTGCTAAGAGCCCATCCTTAACAAACACAAGAGAAAGCCAATAAAACTCATGTTTGTGTATCTATAGTTTCAATATAGTTCAATATAGTTTCCTTTCTTTTTTAACTCGCTCTCTTATGTAAAAATCAGTTCATCAGTGCTTATAGTGATGGATCAGGTAAGATTTCATATGACCAACTATGTACGATTGGATTTAACATTGACATGTTACTATATAACTGTTACTTAGCAAATAAAGGGTGTACAGGAATGAAACTAGTGTGCAATAACATCTTTCTAACCTTGTTTACGCAAAGTTATATCCAATACTTTAGTCATGTATCCATGTAAGGCATTTAGTCAAGTACCATGTAAAGCTGGTGATCCCCTTTTAATGCAGTATGCAAGGATACCAGAAAAAGACTATTTACACAGAACAAACTCCAACCACAGGAATTATGCATAATCACAAGTTCATCCACCTACAACAAAAGTCCACTGCTAAAAGAACAATTTAGATGGCTCGATACAACTCATTACAGATTCTTGTATGGAAGAATCAATACAAGCATCTTTTTGTGCTCAGTTTACAAACTGATGGATGAGTCAAAATTATATTTTGAGCAATCAATGCTGTCAAAAGATTTCTTTAATGTTGACCAGTGCAAGGAAGATAAAAGTAATGGTTGGTCTACAATTGTTTTATTTGTTTTTTTTAGTGAGCAGAAAATTATGACTCATGAGATTTACTTAATTAAAAAGTAATATAAAACATCTGCCGAATGACTGAAACAGCAAAAGTGAATGAATTTCATTATTTGTGCTGTCAAACAACAGTGAGAGTGAAAGCAAACGTCTACAAGTTAAAGAAAAAACAGCCGATGGCAAAAACACATTTCGCAAAACACATGCTCCCTTCATCCACTGCATGTCTGTTTTGTCAGAAAGCATGCGTGTGTGTTTACAGTCTGAGAGTGCGGATCTCTGTTTGTGGGTCTGACATTTTTACATCTCAGTAATGCATCTGTATGCATGGATAAATGCGAGAGGTGCATGTGTCTTTGCACTTAAAGCACTGGTGGTCCCTTTGGTTGCAGGAAAACAGCCCACTCTTCCTGCTGCATGCTGAGACTGGTTTAGTGCTGGAGGGAGTGTGAAACAGGGCGAGTGGGGGGGTTAACCAACATCTGTGTCTCTCCAGAACTGATGCAGCTTCACATGGGCATTACCACAAACATGCTTTAACACAAACACGCTTCATATGCATTAAACGTGATTTGGAAACCATTGCATTCTTGGAAACTGAATATAAACCCCTGTATTAATTCCTACACATAACTAAACCTCTCAGAGCAATAATTCATGGCAATATCTATACAACAAAAGACATTAAAGCAAACAGACATTTTCTTTTATCTATGTGCATTTCAATTGGGTAATCAAATGCCTTGTAAGTAAATATGAGCTTGTTGTAGATAAACGACTACATGTAAATAAACTGATTATGTTGCGGGACTGAATTGTTGTGTACTCACACATTAGGTTTCCTCTATAAATGACTTAGCAAAATGTGATAATATGGTGCTCCTGGAACACAACACTTACTAAAACAAGCCATCCCAATTAAATAAAGACAATATGTTTGTATAAACAATTACCTCACATTTCTTGGGGGAGAAATTATGCAACACCTTGGCCAATGCACAAGCATAGCAGGAAGAAGGCGTGGAAATGAATCCAGTTTAAAGTAAATCTCCATTTTGCTGTCCGTTTCAGCACCACGGTATGTGACACAGATGGTATATGTTACTCTGATTGCCTCGAGCCCTAGCGTGAACACATATATTTCCTATGATAAGGTAAAAGTCCTTGAGACACTCGTTTGAACGTTTGTGTGAATGGTTGCAATCATCTAGGTCATGCTGGATGTCAGGTAGACTTTATATCTAGCCGTGAACCCATGAACTCTGGTTGACTGTAGCTTAGAGTGTGTCAGGGTTCATAGAGCATGTCATTGTGTGAGCACAATATCAACATGATGGGCAAAAATGGGCTACATCTTAAAAAACGCATGTGAGTTTTTTAAGAATCTTTCTTCTCACAAGAAAAAATGCGTGAGTCTGTCTATGCCAATTGCCAACAAAGCAAAAAATAAATAAAAAAAATAAAAAAATATAAACAGCATCACAGTAGAAAGTTCTATATACTGTAAACTTAAGATGACAGAATGTATTTCTCATTACACTATTGCATACAATATAGCATGTCTTATAATAGCATATATGGCAATATGGAAAGTCTTGAGTAACTCCTAAAAGAGGAGTTATTTTTAAGTCAGTTGCAGTATACATTCAGAAACTTTAAAGTTTTTACTACAAAATCATAAAATAAAGCTATTTTCCAGGTATAAAGATATAGTACATTTAACACAATGCTGCCTCTCTATATGACGTCAGATGACATAATGGAAACCTCCTCATTAATGCAAATTAAAAAATAATTTGAAATATGAATGTCATCCAGTAAAAAACCCTCTTCTTTGACATATCTGTATTTAAAATGTATTGTTATACAAAACAACAAAAATAAGAAAACAAACCTTCAATATATATTTGGCTTAATGCATGGTGTGTTTTGTTGTGTTCATTTGTTTTCTAAACAGAGATCACAAACGCATTGGCATTTTAGTTTGTAGGATAAAATTCTTTATTCTAGTGAATCTAATTTAGGACAGTTTCGAACTAAGTGTTTGAAACCAACACGCAAAACCACAGTCAGTGAAAACAAACCACTGGACATTTATTTAAAATTTAGTAGTTACACACGTACTGACAACTTCTCCATGTGCCACATCCCCTACGGCGCAGCCCGTGTTTGTAAATAAATGCTTTTTGCTCATTTATACAGCCACCATATTAATCCAAACATTTGACTATTTTGTTTCAAAGAGTACATCAGAATACACAACACTGTCAACGTACCGTCTACAGCCATAGTCGGTATGAACGCGTATCGCTCCGTGGTTGCTTCAGTTTGTGTCCTCCATGCTTACGGGTGTCCGGTCCGGTAGAAGAGGGACCCGATCCTCCTGCACGACACCTCCGGATGGATCAGCTGTGGAGCAGGAGCTTAATCACGCACCCACATACAAACCCGAGCAGGAACTGACATTCATCTTGAGAGGAGATCTCTGAAAGCCTCTGGCAAGTTTAAACTCCGCCCTTTCCTTCACACCTTGTGCCGAACGCACAAGGCACAGCTGTATGTATTAGAAACATTGAAGGTAAATAACAGCGCGTTCAATAAAACCCGAATGAAATCTTAACGCAGCTACTGTAACTGTACGTGAATTCATGCACGAGCAAGTTTGGAGAACCTGGGCAAACGCACGAGCGCGCACGAGAACGCGAATGTTTGTTTAAAACTGTTTATGTGGATCTCTGCTGTTGTTTTTCCGGATGATATATGATAAATGTACCAGATTTAAACCTTTACAGACTCAGGTACACCAAAATAAAATAAAAGATTTTAATAACACTTTTTATTTAATAATTCTGATCAACTATTAATCCTTCATAAAAATTAACGATGTTTTACTACAGTTAAAAAAACATAGTTACTATAGTTGCTAACCACAAATTAACCATTGTTTTGCTACAGCTACCATATTTAACAGTGGGATTTGTAGTAAAACTGTGGTTATTTAAATGGTAATCAATGCACCAATGTGTATTTTACGCAAAGCATTAACTGATGGTTAGTTTAGTATTATATACTGTTTACTGAAATTGATTTTACCAGCAGTAATCACTCGTTCTTATAGTCATTTGCATTAAATCCATAGTGTGTTCAGAACGGAACTAAACAACATAGGTTACACCGTTTATGTAAATCCACATCACTGTGTTTTCAGGCACTGACAGTTTGTCCCAGTTACAGAGTTACAGTGCTAGAGTCTGGATGAGGTTTGGTATGGGGATGTTGGTATGTATGGGCAGTCCATACATTATAATCCACAGAAAGCACCCTTTTTAAAAGAAGCAGTGTAAAGGAAAAGTGCACACACAGAACAGTAATTTAGGGATTCACTTCTATGTTCAAATGTGGTTGTCACTCCCAAATCTCAGTGTCTACATGACTTATACAATCAATATATAGAGTCAATTTGAATGTACCAGTGTCATTTTTCAACCTTTGTGTTTGAGTTAAATGTGCACACAGAGGAGCCTCAAAACCTGTTCAGATGAATCAGATGCAGACTTTAGAAAGCAATTTTTATCTGTATCTCTTTAAAAGCAGAAATGTGAGTAAGATAATATACAAGAAGCAAAAAGAGGGAAATCCTGATGATGTAAAGATCCATATAATGTCTTTGCAACATATACTACTGTGTATCAATTCACCTTAATTCACAGCCAAATGTATGTTTTCTTTACTCTATTGCCTCTGTTAGGTCTGTAAAATATTCTGTAGGTCTGTTTTAATACATTAACTGTGTTATTAATCTCATTTGTCGATTAATTGGTGAAATAATAACAAAAAAAATGTATATGAGATTTTAACAATGAAATGTGATGACAAGCTTTCTAACTCATTCCCAACATCTTAACACACTGGTGCCCTCTGACTCCCCCATTCTAGCAGTGCTAGTTGGATAAGTACTATATCTGGTCTTTAGAAAAAGAAGAAAAAGTCTGTTAAGGGCTGCCGTCATGCCTCAGAGCAACACTCACATGTCAGGAAGCCATGGAGATGGGAGTATGCGAGGCGAGCGTGTAGTCAGGAACATCAGAGCATCTGATAGGCCCTTGGTGGCCAGATCCACATGAAAATCCCCCCACATCTTTCTCCATATCCCTCCTGTTTTGATAATCAACAGAGTTATACCCAAGACAAACCTATGCGTCAAATGTCGAGAAGACATCTGTTTCAATGAGCTGTCATCCGTTTCATGATACTGTCATAATTAACTTCAATTGCCTTTCAGTCACCAGAAAACATGAGATGTTTGTTGCCGCGAGTTTCTGAAGTTTAAAGAGTTGGGGGAGAGAGTCTCTGAAGGATCAGCCACTTTTACCCTCACAGACGCTTGTGCTACAAAGCAAAGCTATGGTCTCTGTTTGGACATGTTGAACAGATTAGCATGAGAATTTTTCCTAGAGTGTGATATCAAATTGTCAAACACCTCAAACATGTAACTCTGTAAGAGATCTTTGCTTTTGCTCTTTATTTGGTTGAACATCAAGATTGATCTTCTCAAAAAGCAAACAGAAATCATTAGCACCTGGCAGAGAGGCTGGAAACCTGGCAGAGAGGCTGAGCTTCCGGTGGGCCATTAGTATTTTTATTACAGCGTTTTAGACAAACTGCAAGCTGGGAAATCCTGCTGATTGGTTTGCAGGCCTTCCTTAAGAGCTTACAGCATAACCCCACAGACTGGGGTTTTGTGTCCAAACAGTGATGGACAGCGCTGGTGTAATTAGACGACCATGGACTGATGCCCCCCTTGTACATCCGTGGGCTTTTTCTGAAGCAAGCTGTCAGCAGGCACAGTTCCTGACAATGGCCAGCCTTAGATAGGAAAACAGGATCGGTCATGGTTCTGGTGGTCAGACAGATGCAACACTGAATTCCTTGTCTATTTAACGGAAGAACAGAGTGTGTTCAGTCTAGCCGCCAATCCTGGCTCCAATAACAGACTGTGAACTGCATCCCATATCAGATGGCTAATTAAAGATGTATTCTGTCATGTTCTCTCATATGGTCTTGGCCAGTGTCGGGGCCAGCCGTTGCCTTGGCAACAGGGTACCACAAAAGAGTAAAGTTTGCAGGGCTAGGGGTAGATTTCATATTCTACTGTAATGGTGTCATGGACATTTAAATGGCTGGCATGGAAAAGCAATGACGCTCCGCAGGGATACTTCTAATCTGGAGCCTGTGGCCTTGCTCCAAAAGTGCAGCATCTTTGTAAACAGTGATTGAAACACATACTCTCATCAGGGCCTTTCATTGGGATTCAGTGGTTTTCCTAGAGCAGAATAAAGCAGTGAGATAAACGCTTATTTTACAACACTAATGGGTGGTAAAACATTTTATTTTCAAAAAATGACAACAAAAGTAATATTAAAGATGCTAATGTTTAATAATGATTACGCTAATTATTCACAATAACCATGTTGCTCATTCCACATTCAATAACAAGGAAAAAGGTTTTGCATTTTCCATGTTTGTTTCTGTAGGTCATCAGGTCACTGTACTATTGGCTGATATTAGGCGTTTCTGCCACTGGATGCATTAATGTAAGTGGTGGACTGTATACTGTCAGTGACCATAGATTTTGAAAAATTATCATGAGATCCCTAATAGACATAATGTCCTTCTGTTCAGTTCTGACAGTTTTTGCCAGATCCTTCATGCCAACACTTACATGCCCACAATATCTCACATGAGACTGATCATATGAGCTACACTGTCTTTGTTGTTGTTAATATTTGCTGTCACTCAGAATTCTCATTAAATATTTGTTGCAGCAAATTGCCTAGCATTAACATCTGTGTTTTCATGCTTGCATAGAGTATGTTTCTGAACCAAGAATCTGTGCCAATGAGGGGGTGGGTTTAGATAAATAGCCATGTCATATTCATCTTCAGCTATTAAGTGTGTGTGATGTGTAAACAGAGATCTCTGGTGTGTGTGTGTGTGTGTGTGCAGAGATCCCGATTGTGGAGACAAATGTCCCCTCATGTATAGTAATACCAGTAAAGTTTGAACTTGTGGGGACATTTTTAAGTCCTCATGGGAAACAAGCTTATAAGTCATACAGAATCATTTTTTGAAAATCTAACATAGCAGAAAGTTTTCTATGAGGGTTAGGTTTTAAGGGTATGGCTAGTGTAAGGGGATAGAATATCCAGTTTGTACAGTATAAACAATATTATGTCTATGGAATGTGTATGTATGTGTGTGTACAGGTTTAGGGATGTAAGTGCTCAATTTGTTAAGGTTCACAAATACAGTGAAACATGTTGAAAACTGACATTTGAGTACTTTTGAAATGATCTTCACAATTTGAAAGGCTATTTTGCTTAAGGTTTGTGTGCTGGTTAGATTTACAGTTCAGGTTTACTAAATATGATCACCTCCATATAAAAACAATCTACAATATGTAATATATAGAGTGAAACCAATGTATGTGTGTGTGTTTTGGGGGCCATCACTGAGGCAGTCGTGTTTGTGTCATGCGATTATGTGTGTCAGAGATGGGGCTTCAAAGACCTTTGCCATTCTACTCACACCTAGAACCGCGGCCTGTCTCATGCAAATCAGATGCAGACGGCAGACTTGTGCATTCAGACTAGAATCTTCTCTGTGTTTATCTGACACAACCATTTCAGAGATCACAGCATAGACCAGTGTGCTAGTTCTTGGGAAAGTATCTCTCTTGCTGCTCCCTCCCCAACCTTTCCCACTCATCTCTTACTCACTGGTAACATTTACATAGTTTGTCTTTATTTACCACATGCACAGATTTAAAAATCATCACCCATTTTTTACCCATAAGGCCACATTCACATCACCATCCCTCTCTACCCTCTAGTCAAGCTGAAAATACACCTTCTGCAGTCACACGATGAATGTTGATAGCTATCCCCTCACTCCCTGCCTGAGAGAGTGTTGACTCACTTAAAAATGATCTCACGCCAAAGATTGGCTCTTTAAATCGCTAAAGTTCTAATCTTTAATGCAAGTAGAGAGAGTGCTTTTATTCACATGCATCTTACATTTATTCATTTACATTTATTCATTTGGCAGATGCTTTTATCCAAAGCAACTTACAGTGAATTCAAGGTATACATTTTTTTTTTATCAGTACTTGTGTTCCCTGGGATCGAACCCACAATCTTTGCGCTGCTAACGCAATGCTCTACCAGTTAAGCTACAGGAACACTATGACTATCTTTAAACGTTGTGAGATCTGCAGCAATTGAAGCTCACTTGCTATACTGTTCATTTTAGATTTATTTTCTCTTTTTATGAGCTTTACCTGTTTTTATAAAGAGAAAAGTATAGACAAAGATGAAATATTGAGGTGAGAGGGATAAATTGAATTGGGTCATGACATGAGCCAGAGTCGAACCTAGAGCTCATGCACAACAGCTGCAACATGGCTGTTTCATTATCTTTTAAATCATACTTTTTAAACATTACATTGCTATGTCTTGCTATGGAGCAGATATTCTGCTGTCTAGATGTGGTTTGTGTATCCTTGTAGATGAATTGTTCACCCATTTTATTGTCCATTAAGAGAAACACACTAGGAGTTGTTCCAATCCCTAAGCGTACATATCATAAATAACAACACTGAAGCTTTGTAGATAATTTAAAAAAATACAAACCATATATACAGTTTTGCATATTAAAGTCAAATGCACTTTCCATTATCACACAATCTTTCTTTCTTTCTTTCTTTCTTTCATTCTTTCATGTTCCTTACTTTCTTTCCTACTTACTCACTTACTGATTTACCCATGTCATCAATAGGCCCTGGTTACAGGCGCTGTTTTACTCCATCTGTCAAACAGCATTTGATAAAAGCATAGAGTCTTCCCACTAAGATAGGACCAGGAAATAAGAACAGAGTTTCCTTTGTTGAAAGTATCTATCGCCTCGGAAATTATGTTCAGAAACTCCTGAAGGCATTATACCCTGAAAATGCATTAGTCGATAATCTCATTTTATGGTTTCTGTATTGTTTTGTTCTCCACCCAAAATTAAATGAGAACTTGATAGAAAACAAGACAGGGATCAGAATGAAAATCAGTTTCAAACTTTAAATCGATTTAATTCAGAAATCTGTTTGCTAGAAATGAAACAAGCAATTCATCTTTGAATTGATGTGTTATGTAACCCAGCATTCATTCAATGAATGCTCAGTGGACACAAAGCTCAGCATGCCAGCCACATTCAGACACTGAGTTATCTCACACACACACAAACTTGTAAGCAATGGAAGGTTAATAACCTTTTTAACCTCATGTCACTTCACGTATTGAACTGCTCTTTCCTCATCTCTGTACTTCATTGTGCTTCTATACTGCTGTGAGATCAGTTTTCGGTTTCTCTCTTCAAAGAGTCTCTGTGTACACAGGCTGTTTCAGGATCACTTGCCTTAAATGTCTCTAGACTATTTCATTTTCCCAGGAGTTTGTGTTAGTGATAAAGACAGGTTGTCGTTCAGCTGGCACGGCTGCTGGCTGCCCAAGGTCTTGCAATTATTAGAACAATGTCACTAGTATTTACAGTTGCCTTTGGAGCGCTCAGCGCAGCCAGACTGACCTCGGTGTCGCCTTCACAAAATTCGCCTTATTTATAAGCCTTCTGAGATTTCATGACATTTACTTTGCACCATAATAAATGGCAGAGATGATTAACGTACATGCTTGAAAAACATTGAGCTTGTCAAGGTGGATGACGTAGGTTTGAATCAGGTTTGCGTCATTTCCCATTTAAATATCATATCATAATATAAAGAAATGAAAGAAATGATAACAGTTATAAAGCTATTTTTATTAGGAGCCAATAAGCTGTTTGATAAAGGCAATGCTCAATACTGCATAACCAAGATTTAGATCTTTCACAGTGCTAGTAGATAGCTGATGTACTTGAATGACTGGAAATAGCTGCCATTATGAATATGGCCACAGAGTGAATGGTCTTCCCTTAAAGAGACCTTGGAAGAACCTTTATCCAAAAATCTTTTCCATGACCAACTTGCAACTGACGCAAATATATCGACTACTCACTTCCGCAGAACGAGAATGTCTAAGCGTGACAGGAAAGGTACGTTAATGAAGACAGAGAGGCGGAAAGAGGACTGTTCCAGATGAAGGTGCGTCCTGCAGCTACAGATGAAGACTGGAGAGGGGAAGCTCATCAGCCAGACGGGAATCAAAAAGTGTCGCCATAAGGGTGGAGTGTCATGCCACCGGCGCTGAGAAACAATGCACACAATGAGAAACTGACACAGCCGACCACAATCATAGATGTATTCATGGGTGACATACAGAGTGCCCAAGGAATTTCAGTTCAGAAAATCAGATTCAGTAGAGGACTCAGTAGACTCACTAGAAGATTACTATTGAGTGGATCTCATGAAACCTGTCAAGAACATGTTATAATTCACCCAAAAAAAGGAAAAAATTATATTATGCATCCTATTAAGAAGTTTTAAAATGTGATTTTTTTTTTGTGACAACTCCCCGTTTCCTATTATCATTACTGTAATGCAAGAGAGGTTGAATGAAAAGAATACACACACACACATTATATTTGTGACATTTACACAGAATTTTATTTAAACGGGCAAATGACCAACGCAAATGAACTTGAGTTTTCTCAGTTTGACTTCTCTGTCAACATACATTCTTGTTTCAGTCGGATACAGAAACATGCACTTTCCAGCAAAACAGGAAACATTTCCTATGTACTTACTGATGATTTTATCGATCTGGCCTTTTCATTTTTAATCAGCTTGTCTTTCTTAATTGTTCTTTTCAGAACACAAAAGATTGTCTATTGATCGGCCTTTCCTCACCCTTCCGGTTCTTCTCTCAGGTCATCTGGGTCAACTAATTGCTAGTTTGTCCTTACTTGAACCTCTGGATATCTGCCAGCATTTTGTAAATCAATGAAACTTCAATTGGCTGTTTGTTACCTGGGAAAGATCTCTGTGGCTGTTTAAATGAAATAGCTCTAATGGAATTGCCATCGTCCCCTGCAAGGACAAAACACATTATCTGGGAGTACAAATGCAAATCGTATAACTTGAAAAGTACTTCTGTTTAGTAATGTATGTATTCTTGACTGTAACGGATGGTTAAAATTCAATGTCAAGAACAAGTACAATGTCCTGGCATGCTCTCTCTCTCTCTCTCTCTATTGTTAGTACAGATTTTTGCTTTCTAATGCTGAGCTAGTGAAAATTAGCAAAGCTGTTTGTTTTATTCCCTAGTTAAAAAAAGAGGTTGGTTAATAGGTACATATTTATTTCTGAATATTGCTAATTAACATTATATGGTCTCAGTGTCTCGGTAAGAACAAAAATTGAATTACAAATTAGTCAGGGCATTTTTTTACCCACCACCAAACATATTCGCAATATTAGCAACAGTAAGCAGCTCAAGTGCTTTCTACAAGCATCAGCTAAATGGTTTATTGACAACAAAAAAATGGTAATTATTTGTGATGTTATTGTCGATAAAATTATGGCCGACTGTGCTGTGGAATCAAAAGGTAATTTTGTGTGCAGCTATAGAAATTCCTTTAACAAAGATGACCTTTATAAATTAATAAATAAATTAAAGGGGTCAAGCAAAAAGGTATGATGGCTATGTCAATGCAACATGCTGTAGCTTCATCCGATTGAAACACTATTGACATAAAACAGAAATACATTTCCACTTCAGGTTTGCCATACCAGAGAAATTTGATTTCACACAATAAATCTCTCTCAGGTATCATCTACTTCTAACCCTCACCCATCCTGTGACCCGCCTCTCCCTCTCTGGAGTTTTCTCTTTTTCTCTCTTCCTGTCTCATTGTGCAAGGTTATGTGTGGAGGAACACCAAAGCCAAAAGCCCCATGGGAACACATGAAAGAGAATAATTCCTTCCTGTTAGTCTCTCCTACCTCCTCCAGAGGCTCAGCTCCTGGGCTCCACAAATGTGATTTACTCTCAATCCCAGCCTATGCATTCAAAACACAAAGAGATGATAACAGGATTATGCTTTAGTCCTGATTATCACAGGGTGCCACACAAAGTACATGTGTCTGAAAGCATATAGGACTAAAAACACATCTCAATCCAAAGCAAGGAATATGATATACCTCAAAAATCTGCAGAATTAAATTGACTCTAAATGAAAACAATGTCATCTTTTACTCACCCTTATCTTGTATGACACTGAGTGTGACTCAATCAGCTCTCCAGGTCATGAGTCAGTATAGCGTACACATGAGTTCAGGCACTGTAAGGACCCTGTGTCACTATACATTATTGAGACATGATGACCCAATTTCTTGCGACTTGACTATGTACTTCCATAGTAAATTATCAATATTGGTATAAATCAGTTAATATTTAACAGGTAGGGCAGACATCTTTCTGATATGATCCTGTTTTAGATGTTATGAAAAACATTTTGATCTGTTAAATATCCTTTCAGTAGAATATTAATTATAAATGTTAACTAGATTGTGTTCATGCTTATGTTGAAATATAATTAAATAAAGGTTTATCTTTTCAAAACTTTTAACTCGTTTCATAATGTGTACTGAGTTGGCTGATGCAATTTTGGACTAAAAGGGTTCCAAAAATGTGACAGGATTTTCAGTAAGGGAACATAGTGAACATTGATACTTTCTTTGTTTCGCATTGCACTGTGGGGTTTTAGAGAGTAAATGATTCAGTGTAACTGGAAGGATTTTGTGACTGGAACAGCCAATGGCAAACTTGATCTTTGGCTTGACTACTGAACTAGCGAGCTTTAAGATAAATCTATTGCTTCTTCTGTTATAAACATGTTCATACTGATGTTCTCCTCACATTAAAGCATATTGTGACCGTGAGCTTCCAAGCTCCAAAAGATAAGCCATAAGATCAGACTGAATTCACAGTTGTTATTCACTGAAACCTTGTAAGGTTTCAAATTTCATTTGCACTTATTCAAATATCAAAAACAGTCATACATGTTTGGAGCAACATGCAGAATTAAAAATTTACATTTAAGTTAGAAATTGTTTTGAAACTCTCTGATATGGTTGGACAAATAACATGATCTGCATTCTCACAAACATCTGCTCATAATAGAACCTTGTGACTCCAGGGCATCTTTGTAACAACATCTGCGTAATAGAAAATTTAAATGAGATGTTGCAAATCCATCATAATCACTTCCAAAATATTAAAAATTTGAAATTTCTAAGAACGTAATGAAAATGCCTCTGATGCAAGTTAAACTTTTGAGTTTTTTGGAACTTTTTGTAATGAGTTCAAACCGCTGTCCCATGAGGGTGTTCAGAAAGTTGTGAAAGACTATCAATCAAATGCACTTTAGTAAGTGCGATCGGCACTAATTACATAAAAAATCTCCTGACTTTTATATAGTTCTGTGTAAATCAAGTTTGGTAGCTGAGCTTTGAGGTAGCCAATATTTCTGACATTATATTCAGGTCATTGACTTCACATCAATGTGGGCTATGAACAAACCCCAGAGGTAATAGAAAGGAATGGATAGGTTAAATTCAAATTTGAATATGACTGGCAATATCGTTTAGTTAGGTCATGGGGAGCTAGGCATTTCATATTGCATTTAGCTACGTTGTGAGACTGTGTCTTAAACACAGCCTGGTGTAGCAGGCATGTCTCTTTAAATCCACACGCTTTAAAGAACTGTCTTTTCAGCTCTGCTGAATTTTCTGATGTTGCAGGCACATTTATTAAATTGACCTGCCGAAAGGCCTCAACTCTGATGTGACATTGTCTGCTTTTATTATTGTCTTTAGAGAAAAATCTATAGTAAGCAGAGAAAGCAATGAGACGGTGCCCAATAAGATGGCATGAAGGTGGTTGATGGATTATATTTGATGAAATATAAATGATCTTAAAATGAGCTGTTTTCTATGCAATAATCCAGGGCTAAAATCTGCAGATCTTTAAAAATAGGGTACAGCAGGCTGAAGACACTTCCTTAAGGAACAGGTCCCCATTTCTGGGGTAAAATGATTTCTAAAACTGTAGTTAATTTTATTTAAAATAGATGGGCCTACGGTACAAATGATACCGGGCTGTTAGCTACAAAGTGCGCTATGAACTTTATTAAGCTTTATTAAAACATTATAGGCTGGCCAACAATAGATTCTTAAAGCCCTATTAACACCCCAAAAAGCATTAGAAAGATTTAGAGGGTTTTGTCTAATTTACAGCTTTCTGTTTCTGTAACTATTCTATAACTTTTAGCTGTCTTTTAAAATGTTTCTCACTACAGAAATCAAGCATTTGCTGCCCTCTGTAGATGAAACTTATCTATAGGTCATAGTTGCATGTTTCATTAAACAATGCATATTAGTGGATAGTCTGTAGTTAATGTTCTGAACTACACCTGTCTTTACTCTGCCAGGACACCTGTCACATTTTACACTTAAGAAAAAAATACTAAATACATCTGCTAAACATTAACTTCGTATAAAAGTTTGTAATCACAAAAATGTCTCACGATGTGAAGTTAGTTCTGAGAAAAGCTCTAGCATGATTTGTGTACAGATTTTGATTTAATGGCATTTGCATTTTTAAGCGTCTAAATACTTTTAGGCCCTCTAATTTAAGTATAGCTAAGGTACCTTTAAGTTATCTCTTGTTTTTTGTTTTAAAAATATATTCAGCATACAGATATAGACAATGTTATACTTTATATCCACATCTCCCCGTTATAATTGTAAATTAAACAATATTAAAACATACAGAAAAGTATTAATTGAATTTAGGTCAATGTGATTTATACCATCGGGCGGTTAGGGTCGCTGTAACAGTACGAATACATTTTAAAAGCGATGACGTTTATGTCACAGGAAGTGCGTCTGTTGTTGTGCTGTCTGCAGCGCAACGAAACCTGCAAGCAAAGCCCCTTCCAGAGGCACCTGCGGGGCCACAGCCGGCTGACAACCACCGCCGCTCGCGTCTCCACTCATGGGAGGTTTAAATAAAAAGAAGAAGCCGTTTCTGGGCATGCAGGCGCCGCTGGGATATGTGCCGGGTATGGGCAGAGGGTGAGAGAGAGCAGTAACCACAGAAATCATAACAGTCTGAACGCTATAAAGCTGAAGAATACACGTGCAAACCCTGTCTTGACATTGCATGGTTCGTGTTTTATTATAATGAATCATATGAATTCATTATATAATGAATCGTATGAATTCATGCGCCTGTAGTCCATTACTTGTATGTGCTGTGATAACTTGACAGCTGATCGTGCATTGGTTCCTAATTCATAAGCAGCAGAATTATAACTGTTGACATGACATAACTGTTACTTGCTGCTGCTATGATATGAAACTAGCTTTGCAAACATGGATATAACAAGAAGTTGCATTTCACATTGACAATGGCCAAAATATGTTCTCCTGTACCCTCCAGTTCAACGGCTATGCAGGCAGTTTGTTCTCCAGTGGGCCGTATGAGAAAGACGATGAAGGTGGGCGTGGCCTTCTCTCATCCGCTTGTCTCTGTGATGGTATGATGTATCTTTTAGCTCATTGTAGCAGTGTATTGGCAGGGAGCTGAAAGAGAAAGAAGAGACCCAAACTTCAGGCCCAAAATTCAACAACAGTTCTCAGATCTCAAGGTTGGTTTGTTTGTCCATTAACCTTCACAGCTGAATTTTGGGTCTATGTCTTCTGAGAGACTTGATCTGTCACACTTGATGTTGAGGCAAGACCCAGACAATGTAATTTAAAGTTCTGAATGTAAATTTTTTAATGTATGTAATGTATTTTTTTTCTTCTTTCAGAGGAAGCTCACTGAGGTCACAGAGAATGAATGGTTGAGCATTTCTGAGGTGGGATGCCAGGAACAAACATCGGAGGAACCCTCGTCATGAGAAGCTCACACCTGTGCCAGACAGTTTCTTCGCCAAGCATCTTCAGACAGGAGAAAACCACACTTCTGTTGACCCACTGCAAGGGGCGAGTGTCTGTCCCTTCTCACATACACACACTGAAAGCCACTGACTTCAGCAGACACAACAGTGCTGGCTAATAGATGGTATTTGAATTCTGGGTATGTTTGTAATGGCATAATGCCATAATATTATTACTAGGAATGCTGTTTTGCTCACAGTAGTTGACTGCTCAGAAAGGTGGACTAGTTTAGTTTAGTTGCTTTTCAGTTTTTGAACCTAAGAATTCAGTCATTACATGCAACCCACCGACTAGTTGATTTTAAATATAAGGTTTATATGCACTGTATTACAGGTATAATAACAGAACTCACATCTCACAATGCAATTTGCTCAACTTTCATCTAAAAAAAAATAGCGGACACAGACAGCATCAAATAAACGTATTTTTTTTCCCTCACTTTATTTATAAATTTTTCAGTATTACAAAATTTTCAAAAACATTTCAAAGATACAGTTTAAATAAATTTTTACCGTGCCTATATATAAAGGAAGGAGATCAGAATAAAAATAAGGAATAATCGAAATAAAAGATACAATCAATAACCCCCTAGTAGTAAAGAACAATTATTTACTATTATTTACTCAAGCAGATGTCAGTTTACAGCACTGCTCTCTTGATTGCGGTTGGTGATGTAATTGTGTTGTGGTTGGTGATGTAATTGTGTTGCGGTTGGTGATGTAATTGTGTTGCGGTTGGTGATGTAATTGTGTGTGTGTGTGTGTGCTTGCAGTGATATTAAGAAGGCCGTCTCCTGTTGAAGTCAGTGAGAGAAACAAACCCGAATGGATTGCCTCTGCACTATTGCAGGTGGCCAGAAACCTTATCATGAAGGGCACTGAAATTTGTCCCAAGGTAAGGTGCTTTACACCCTTTACGTGTATATGCTTTAACAAAGCACTTGGAGTTTAAAACTGGGCCTGAAGTATTTATGTAAGAAACAGTCACTAAAAAGAGATTCTTAACCTTTAGAAAATGTTGATCATCAACCTCAGAAAGTCAGACAGCATTTCAGATGTTTTATCTTCCATTCCTTTTTAATTTTTACAATTATTGCAACCCTGTTTCCAAAACAGCATGCTAGCAAATAAAGTTATTACTGTAAGGTTAAATGCTTCATTCACACTCACCCTGTGAGTAGTATTGGACTGGTGTCCACATGTTTGTTTCCATTAGATGCTCCATGTAAACTAAATCATGTATATTTAGGTGATATATTTTCAACCAATATTGAATAAAATGCAATGGCCTATTTAAAATAAGTGGTTCTATGCTTGTCCAGTAGAGGGCAATGTTTGAAAGGCTTTAGGAACTTGCCCATGTTGATTGGTTGCCATAGCTACAGAATCACAGCCAGAAAAATCCTCCTCCTTCCCGAAATACTAAATATGGTGCAAGGGCAGCATAAAAATGTCATGGTGAAAGCATTAAGCCTCGTTTATGTAAGCTGTGGGATTCAATTTGTCTTCCAATGCTGACTTTGGACTCGGAGTGACAGAGCAGGAAATACAAACACATTCACACAGAACGGAAACAGGAGTCAGATCTTTGCTGTGTGTGTGTGTATGTGCGTGTGTGTGCACAGCCTCTCTGAGTGCCGGGAAATTCTTGCTTGATCATTAATCATGGTTAGGAGTTACCAGAGTAAATGAACAGTGTACACAGCTTTTTAAGCCATTGTTTTCTAGTAAGTAGCTTATTGCATTTTGACACATGGCAAAGTCACAATAGTTGATGTTTGTAGTTTTTTCAGATGCACTTTTGTCCATTAGATGAACATTCGTCCATGTCATTCTGTCAGTTTACAGAACAGTGTGAACACTTTGTCCTTGTTATGTTTTAAAAAGATTGTTTTAATTATTTTAATGACCTAATGTGGCAAATTTTGACACAACCAATGACATGAGTTTGGGGCAGGGCCATCTGTTTGCCCGAACAATAGCAGATGGAGTAGAACAACCAGGATTTTTGGAACGCTTGTGGATTTTTTTTTTTTACAGTTTTGTGCTGCTAATTGAAATTAAACACTGTCCCTTTAAGAATGTTTTATATCCTTCACAGTGTTTGAATAATTCACTGCATAAAAATATCAAAAATGTTAATGTATTCTAATGCATACAAATTAAAATGGGCTGATACATAGGACAGGCTGACAATATTATTTTTTTAAAGATCCCCTCAGGCTAAACATTTGCATGCATTAACATATTAAGTGTTAAATTATGTGAACATTATGTTGACAGTTGTGTATGTATCATTTGTGTTACTTGTTTATGTAACATGTTTATGACTGTGTATATAGTGTGTTTGAGTATTATCTAGCATGTGTATTCTGTATGTTATCTGTTTAGACTGTACTGTATTTTTATAGTGATTATGTATGGGTGTTGTGTTTGTAGAGTGAGGATGTTTGGCTGGAAGCAGCTCGACTGCAGCCAGGAGACACAGCGAAGGCTGTGGTTGCCCAGGCAGTACGTCACCTGCCTCAGTCTGTGCGCATCTACATCAGAGCTGCCGAACTAGAGATGGACATCAGAGCCAAGAAACGTGTGTTCAGGAAAGGTCAGCAACCACTCTGTGTTGTGCTCTCTCGCTGACTCTCTCTGTCCCCTCCTGCCTGCATACCTCCATGACAGAGATAGATGATTGTTTTTTGTGCATGAAAGCTCTATCAGTCTCTGCTTGTTAGGACTTCTGGGATGTGCCCCCTTTAAGAAAGCACAATCTCTCAAAAGACTGACAGTTGTACTCTATCAATGTCCTTACCTTCATTAAGCTGGTAACTCTATAATGTAATATGGTAGAAGTAAGTAATTAGTTTCTTTAAGCCAGTTCATTTTTAGTATTAGTAAAGTAGGAGTATTTATGGCCATGGCATAAATATATATATATGTGTGTGTGTGTGTGTGTGTGTGTGTGTGTGTGTGTGTCTCTAAATCCTGTTAGAGAGACATTTATCTTCTAAGGTATATAATATAAAAAGTATATTAAAGACTAAAGACAATGTATATATTATACATATATCGTGTGTATCATATATCTGATTTAAATACTGATTATAAAATTACAGACTGAAAGCAAAAGTATTCATTTGATTTGTTGATCTGTGTGGTTTAATTTACAAGTTCATAAATGTTTGCAGGTATTTAGTTGATTATTAGCACAAAACTTGTGGGGAAAGAGAAAAATGTGTGCAATACCTGCAATCCCATGCTGAAATTCAGGCCCTAACCACCATTTAATCAAATGTCTTAAATGGTGAACACACATGGATGGAAGACGCAGATAATGTAAACATCATCTTGCCCATATATGCCCACATACTGTTTACATTCAACACCACATGGCTATTTGTTGTTGACTAATTTAGTATGAAGGTGTGTGTGTGTGTATTACATAGAGAGAGTTTATGTTGATATCTTTGATTCATTTTTTTAAAAAGCTTAGCTTGGCTACATACTGCCTATAAAATCAGGATGTGTCACTACTGAAATACAGTATGCAATGCTAAATTGTTGTGTGTGTGTTTTATGATGTTGTGTTGTAGTGTGTGGCTCATGCCGCTCTATGCCCATGCCCTCCAGCTCTTTCCCAGCACGAAAAGCATCTGGCTGAGGGCTGCTTACTTTGAGAAGAACCACGGCACACGGTATCCATCAAACCTCTGACTCTTATTCTTTATTTTATTCTGTTCAATCCTTACTGCATTGTTAATCTCTCTTTCTCTGTTTCTGTCTCTCAGAGAGTCTCTGGAGGCTCTGTTACAGAGGACCGTAGCTCACTGTCCTAAGGCAGAGGTGCTGTGGCTAATGGGGGCTAAATCCAAATGGCTGGCTGGAGATGTCCCTGCAGCCAGGAGTATTTTGGCTCTGGCCTTCCAGGTAAGCTCAACCCTGATTTATTTCCCACAATGCCTCAGCTCCATTACTGGAGGATTAGTTGTGCTTGCTAAAGCAAAACGCCAACATTACTGTTGCTTGTACTTAAGATATAAGCAATACGATGACCTTATAATAATCCTGCAT
The DNA here is from genome assembly GCA_036877625.1 of Ambastaia sidthimunki. NCBI lineage: Eukaryota > Metazoa > Chordata > Actinopteri > Cypriniformes > Botiidae > Ambastaia > Ambastaia sidthimunki. Next base: position 21,561 of record JAZGTK010001110.1, on the reverse strand, counting down.
CATTTGTGTCAGACATAAATGAAAACTTTGTATTTGTATTTAGTTCAGTGAGCAATCAGATTTAGGATTAAAGAGGCCAAATTAAAACACATTCACTTACATTCTCTGGAATCTATGGAAAGTTATGTCTAATATCACAGAGACATTCTATTGCACTGGCCCAGTAAATAACCATCCAGAACACGCTAGCATAATAGTTGTGAGTATAATGTAACAACATACAGTACTCTGAAAAAGTTTTTCAGCAGTGGTGTTTAAGCAGTTATATAATGACCATATGTACCTGAAGTACCTGATATAATGACCTTTGCCTGAAGAAGCTAATTTGTTGTTTAAAATTTGTTTTTTTTCTGTGTAATGTAAATGTTCTGTATTTTGCCTATATCCTAATATAGAGGAGACCGAAAACTAACACAACAAAAACAGTTAAAACTGTTCGTGGCTAAGACTTTTGCACAGTACTGTATATCAAATTACATTTTTTGTGCATAATGAAAGTGTATTTTTAATTTTTTTATTATAGAATACTGCCTATTATAAACAGCTAATACGTTGCTATTACAGCTGTTCTACTTCAACCCCTTCTGCAGAATTATTTAAACCACAATCAGTGCAAGAAGAGTGAATTTTACAAGTGTGCCTAGACATAACATGACAACTGAAAGAGCACAACTCAAGAATTGTAAGCAAAACGTCAAATTAAAGAGGCAAAACAGCCAGAAAAAGATGCAGGAGATTGAATTGCGTATCAAAGCTCTGTGTACACATGCATTTCCCGAAACTAATCGCTCCACTTTTAGTATCCAAACATTCAGTGGGACGAGGGCCAGTAAAAGCTCAATCAAGCTCAGTGTGTCTGACTCTTGTTCTGTTAGGCTAACCCCAACAGTAAAGAGATCTGGCTGACTCCTGTTAAGCTGGAATCAGAGAATAATGAGTATGAGAGAGCCTGCAGGCTGTTGGCCAAAGCCCGCAGCAGCGCACCCACTGCCCGGGTGAGTGACCCACAGTTCAGACTGCCTCTTTCCTCTCTGCAAAATGGGTGTAGCTCCGGTATCATGCTAGGAACACCGCTCTGCTGGGAACATGTTGTTTCATTTTTTTTACATTTTATATTAGAGATGATGTGGGCTTGTGCAACATGTTGAATGTGACACCAGCTGAAAGAGTATATGTAGAATGTGTATTATTCATAAATGATACATAGTACATTTTTTTAAGCATAATTTGAAGTGGAGTTTTTCTTTTTTTTAATCATGTCCTGCCTCCACCAACATTTGACACAATAACTACCAATCAAATCTCTGAATTTACACACAGACA
>JAZGTK010001110.1:0-20188 GCA_036877625.1 Ambastaia sidthimunki | reverse complement strand
AGCTGGGGAGTCTGTTTAGACCATCACCCATTTACGATCAGCAAGAGGGGCAAGGGAGACACTGAGTCTGCCCTAGCACCACTTAGTGACCCAAAAGAGCATTTAGGAAAACACAGGTTTCTGATCTATTGCCAATTTTACGACCTGCAACAGGGTGAAGCAGATGATAAGATCTCTGGAGATGTCATTGTTTACTGGGACCCTTGGCCCCCCGGTGGGTAGTGTTGGTTACCCCCCACTCTCCAAGTCATATCTGAGGCTGTTACAATCCAGATGGCTCCTGACCCCCATGTGGCCTCACACGCTACATGGTTTTTGTCGTATTGGTCTCACTTTGGAATATACGTCACCTGTGTGGATTATTCACCTGTGAGAATGCAAATTCACCCATCCACAAACCGGACTTTCTCATTCGCCATCACATCCGGTGAGATTGTTCCGAACTTGGACAATACACTCTCCGTAAACTTACCGGACACTTCAGTCACACACTCATTTACACTCTTTGGGCAATGAGGTATTTTTTTTTATATATTGTAAATATTGGTTATTGTTAATACACGTTGGTTTGTATACGGTTGTGGTGTGTCTGTCAGTTTCCTTGTTGTGTGTGTTTAATAGGGAGCGGTTCCCTATTTATTAGAGTACTGTTCCGCGTCATATACGCGAACAGTTACCAGCTTAATGGCACTGAAAAGACACCCCATGTTGAGCAATCACCGCCAACAGGTCCTTAGAACCGAGTGTTTCTGGGTCCGTAGCTGACTTGGTTTTTCTTTACATTTACATTTATCAGACACTTTTATCCAAAGCTACTTACAGTGAATTCAAGATATACATTTTTTTATCAGTACTTGCATTCCCTGGGATCGCAATCTTTGTGCTGCTAACGCAATGCTCTACCAGTTAAGCTACAGGAACACTGTATTTTGGTCCAATAATTAAAACCTCTGTTTTGTCTGAATTTAGTAGCGTAAAGTTGCTAGTCTTAGTTAGTTTGGTTAATTTATGTGTCTCGTTGGGCCTTAAAAAATATACAGCTGAGTATCATCAGCACTTCAATGAAAACTAACTCTGTCTCTTAATAATAACAGAGGTAGCATATACAGAGTGAAAAGCAGAGGCCTAAGCACTCAGCCCTGTGGCACTCCATATTGAATTTGTGATATGACACCTTTCACTCGGCCAGATAAATATGATTTAAACCATGCCAGTGCAGTTTTATTTATGCCAACATAATTTTTAAGACTATTTAAGAGAATGCTGTGGTCAATAGTGTCAAAGGCTGCACTAAGGTCATGTAGCACTAGAAGAGAGATGTAGCCACGATCAGCTGACAAGAGTAAATTATTTGTCATTATGATGAGAGCAGTCGCTGTACTATGATATGGTCTGTATCCTGAATAGAAATCCTTACAGACACAATTTCTTTCTAAGAAAAAATAAACATTTGTAAAGACACCACCTCAAGTATTTTTTAAAAAAAAAGTTAAATAGATGGGTGTGTAATTTACTAGTTCCCTGGGATCAAGTTGTGTTTTTTTAATTAGAGGTCTGATGAGCCAGCTTGTACGTTTTTGGGACATCTTATGTGATGGTGTTGCAGGCCTTTGCATGTTTATTAATTTTTTGTTTTGACAGTATTTTTCATAAAATCATTGCTATGATATTGACAACTGTCAGAAGCAGTTAATACTTTATTTTTGGTTAATTTAGTCACTGTATTAAATAAATATCTATTTGAAAAGTAGGCAGATCTGGAGCCTTTTAGGCCTTTCTGTAATTCGAAACACTCTCCTTCCCTGCTGTACGGAATACCTCTAGTTTAGTTTGCTTCCAGTTCCACTCCATTTTCAGGCAGCTATTTTAAGGGTGTGGGTATGCTCATTATACCGTGGTGTTGGGCTTCGGTCCTTTATCTTCTTCGAGCATAGAAGAGTTGTTATAAGGTGTTAACGGTGTTATAAAACAGGGATTTAACATTTTATCTTGCATTATTAAGGTTTTTTTAGTTATCTGTTTTGCTAAGGAATTAAAACAGTTCAGGCAGATTGTTGTAAAACAATCTTTAGATTAGTTTCAACTCAAGTACAGAGCTAATGAAATGCAGTTAGCGTCTAAATATATATTCATATAAATGTCCATAGTTAATATAAGCAGTGGGTGCAAATGTAGGGTTATGTGTATAGTATTAACAGCAGCAATACAAATACACAGGGTTATGTGTATATACAGATGTAAATTCTGTGCAAATGACTTTGTTATACAATGTACAGTATGTGCAAAATATTAGTATAATATATAGTATATATTATAGTATAATATATAGTAATATATAATATATAGTATTATATATTAGTAGCCAAAAATAGCATCAAGTACTTTGTACAGTACACTGCTGGTAGTGTATAGGTTGTGCAAATATGAATAGTGCAATATATGTTCATGAAGAACTGAAACCAGTGCAGGTGTAATTAGACTGGTGGTGTGGAGTTTAGCAGGGTCTCAGGGAAAAGATCTTCCTGAATCTACTAGTGTGAAAGCGTAGACTCCTGTCTAAAACACCTGTCTAAAACTTCCTGTCTAGGAAGGTGAAAAGTTCATGGTTAGGGCGGGAGGCATTTTTGATGTTGTTCCTTGCCCTGACCATGCAACACTTGTGGTAAATGCTGGTTATCTGTTGGTGGCGGAAGTTATCGTTCTACAGTATTTGTTGCAAGGAGCTGATTTTGCAACCATAGGTAAATGTATTGAACAGTTCACCAGAAAATTAAATGCAGAACATTAATGTTATCAACATTTACACCATAGCAAAGTCTGTGTGGTACTCTGGTGGCCTATATACAGTAGAAATTACAGACTTGATTTATCATTTACACTGGATGATGTTATATTGAGCACCATTACTTTAAAAAAATTGTATCTGAAATCAAATCTATGAGTAACTTTAAAAATATTTATATAAAGTGCAGCAACACCTCCTCATTTGCCTTTTGAATGAGACTCATGCTTATAACTGTAATTTTGGGGGACAGATGCATTTATTATTATGTAATCATTTTAGGCATTTTTTTGTCAAACAAAGCACATCTGTGTAATTATCTGTTATCATGTCATTAACAAGAAGCACTTTTGTAGAGAGAGACCTAATATTCAGCAAACCAAGTCTTAATAATTATTTGTCTGTATTATGTAACATTGGTTAAACTGTCATTGAATTTACAAGGTTTTTTGTTTTTACCAATCCAGGGAACAGGCACAGTCTCTATATCATATTAAGGTGATTTTATGTGTTGTAAATTGTGTCTTCTGTGACGTGACAGCTAGCATCCCAGGAGGGATGAAGATCATTTTTCAACAGGTCAGGTCTACCCCAAAAACTTCTCCAATTATCTATGAAACCTATATTATTCTCTGAACACCACTTAGAAATCCAACAGTTTAGTAATGACAGTCTGCTAAGTATTTAGTCACCACAATAAGCAGGGAGGGGACGAGAGCATATTACATTGTCCAACATTGTACTAGCAAGTTCACACACCCATTTAATATTATCTTTAGTGATCTCTGCCTGATGAAGATGAACATCATTTATGCTGACATGTATCATAATAATGTATAATAATGGAACTGTAATCAGAATTTAGAACAGAAGAGCGGTGTTTTGTCCTGTGACTATGCCATCTCACAGTCACTGCTGGGGATCTGCACCGAACAATGTATGAACCTAGTTGCATGCAAATTCTGCTCTAAAGCCCTATCACTCTTACTATCCTTGAGTAAAGTTTGGATGTAATTCTGAAATCTTCTCTGCTTAACTGCATTTATCACATGTGAAACCCACATCGCTGACAGAGAAGGCTACACTAAACATGTGGCAAACAGTGCATGTAACAATAACAAAAGATGCCATGACTCACTGTGTTTGTTGATTTATTCCAACTTCCCACAGCTATTTAAGGAACACTAAATAGATTAAATGCAGGGGGGAAAAATACAGTAAACACAATAGACAAGCTAACCGGCTAGCATGATGCTAACATAACTCAAAAAGATATGTGTTTTAAAAGGCTAATGTACTAATTTAAAATGCATACATATGCAATCATATCATTCTATAACTGAATACATGTGAGGTGCTGTGTATCTGTTTGAATAACAACAGGACAATAAACAATCAGCAAAATGCTTGTAAAAAATGCTTGGGGTCCTGGTGTCTTTTTTCTGTGTTTTGCTTAAATTCTTGTGGCAGGATCCTGACAGCCCTGGATTTGTGTCAGAGCATGTTTGAATTCTGACTCTGTCCTAGTTGTGGTTCTTGTATCTTGGAATCAGGATCTAAACTCATGCTCTGTCTTCTGTAATTTTCTTCTTTTGGTTTTATGGCAGTTGGCAGCCAGCTTATATGGAGCATTACTGCCACCATCTGGACTGGAGTGTGAATTAAGAGTTTACCGTCCCTCCCAAAAGATAGTAATACAAAAAATAAATTCTGTTAATCAATCCTGTGTTTTTCAGGAAACTACATCTTCTGTAATCTGTGTTCTAGTAATCTTTTTGTAGAGGCACATTTGTGTGAGTCCTGTCATAAGTCCTGTCATGAGTCTTGAGCTGCCCTGTTTCCTTGTTAATTATCCAAATATTAGTTCATGCCCCTCACCTGTTTTCCTTTGTTTCCCTCCTTGTTTGCTTCCCTATTTAATGCCCTTGTGTCTGCTGTCTTGTGCTGGGGTGTTGTCATTTCTTGTTAATTCCTCAGCCCTGTCTGGAAGTCTAGTGGTTTGGGTTTGCCACCCCTTGCATGTCTTTTTGGGTGATAAAGAGTTTTATGTTAAAGAAGCTGTCTGCACCAGGTTTCATCTGTACCAGTCCTGACACCCAGTTCCACAAACTAATTTTTAGTTTGTGTCGGTTTGAGTTGACAGGGAAATTTGAGTTTGCCTTGCTGTTAGCATGTAGGAACTGATGAGTGAAGTGATTGGTGTATTATTCTTTAGAGCAGATGGGGACACTTCACCTGATTGAACCTATTCACAGCTAAAGCAGAAAAAGGTAAATGAGAGGAAGAAACTGTGAGAGGAGCTTCATTAACGATAACTGGTGAGAATATGAACTGCGCTTGATTCTACATACACAAGAATCAACAGCTCAGATGATGGTAGCAGCAAAATGTTTGTGACACATAACTGTTTAACTTTAACTTGTTTAGTAACTTATACCTTTTACATAACTAATGGCAGTGTTTTAAATGCTTTGTCCTTCTGAGCTGCCTACATAAGCAACATGAAAAGGTATCATAATTGTTATCCCAACACAAAGGCTGTTCCTAAAAGGTTAAGATGATTTATTTTGACTGCACTGCATGTATTTGTTCCAGAAAAGAAATCTGTATTGTTGTGATGAGAGGATAAAATAGTTTAGCCTCATTAATCATTTTTCTCCAATATCTGTGCATTCTGTATGCAGCTTTTGGCATGCTTTCTTGGAATGTGGTGCCACACTTAATTGTGAGGTAAGTATTCTACTGCTAATGCCACTTGTGTGGTGCAGAATTGTGCCTGCAGTGTTGTGGCCTAGTGGTTAGGGAGTCTGTCTTGTAATCAGAAGGTTGCTAGTTCGATTTCAAAGCAACTTCAGCAAGGCACCCAACCCCCGATGTTAGGTGTGTGATAGCAGTAATAGCTGCCCACTGCTCCGAGTGTGTGTTCATGATTTGCAGTGTGTGTTCACTTGATGGGTTAAATGCACATGTCACATTTCGGGTATAGGTTACCATATCTGACAAAGCATGTCACTTTCACTGACTTGTTTAAGATGGTAATGTTGTATTAGGGTAGGTAGTTGGCAGGCAGCAAGGAAGCTCACTAGGTTTTCAAACCTTTTTTTTTTTTTTGGATGTCACTTTTCTGTGGCCTGTTTCTGGTGTACTCATATGGTTTATATTTCTGAGAATTTTCTGGACCAACCTAACGCCTCAGAGTATTGCGTTATTTCAGGCTAAATGTTTTTACACTTTTTGGTAAAAATGGGACAATTAATTCATTTTGTTAAGTGACTGATCCACATTTTGTACTAATATTAAGCCATCAAAGTAGTAAAACAAAGTGAGACATTTCTTCAGTCAGAAAAAGGGTCTGATTGAAGTGGTCCTTTGTTCTGAAATCTCATTTCTAGAAACTTAAAACTTTTTAAAGTTAGAATTCATAACTGTAAGGGCCTAGTAAAAACATACTGATTAAACAAATATTACTTGAGAGCTTAAATTGCATGCAACAACTAAATAGCAGCATTTTAGCTTTGTTGTTAAAAACCCAATCCTGTATACAGTAATCCTGTTATGATTGATTCAACATACGGACAGTTTTTATTTTATTGGCTTGGCTGTTTTTCTCCTTTAAGTGTGACTCCGCAAACTCAACCTCCAAAACTGATCATCCAGTCACTACTGCAATAATATGATCTTCAGTAAATAACAATGTAGCTGTAGACTGCAAATATACATTTTGTCAAATGTATTTTTACAATGACACACAGAATCTTCTGTATCTCTGAGAATATGTCAGACTGGAGCTGATAGAAGTGTCACAGAATGCTTGTATGAGCCAACATTCTAAAAACATTATTCAAGGGATCTGTTACCACCACATAATTTAATACATAATTATTAATTTAATTTAATATAGTTGATTTGATTAAACCTTTTAAGTTACCAGCATTATTTTAATGAGTTATGACAGAATAATGTTGATAATTACATCAACTTAATGTGTGTAATTTAAACATAAATATGCGTTCCTTAGTTTAACAATATTTACGTTTTAGCAACCCAATGAAATTGGCTTGATAACTTAATTTTTCCACACCAATTGAGTTCAGGATTTAAAGCTCCTCCCCCACTTAACAAGCACGAAACAAGTTCAAACATGTTTTAGTCTGATAACAAAGGACATTTCAAGGACATTAAAGTTTTATTTCATTTACAAGTGAATTCTCAGGATATTGACCAGGATAGCAGTGGATACGAATTTAAAAACTATAATATAATTTAATGCACAGACACATTTTTAAAAAATCTGTCATAATTCACGCAGATAGCATTCAAGTTTTATTGCTGTTTGACCAACATTAGCAGACTTTTGATGTCTGTAAAAAAGACAGTAGAGGCAGGGTTTTTTATTGCTTGTTTTATCCAGTGTGTTTTTATGTTAGTAAAAATTACATTTTACTGATATAAATGATACTGATTTTTTTTAATCAGTATTTTGCTAAGTTGGCCCATATCTAAAAATGGGTTTGGGGTGCAAGATGTGTAAATTTGAAACCTCAATACAAATAGTGTTCCTAAAACAGGCTATACCGTGAACAGGCTCCTAAAACAGGCTATTACAGGCTATACCGTGGTCATGGTGGTCGACCTCTGCCATGTCTTTACCGAAACTGTTCTTTCAGAACATGGGGTAGCCTTAGATCTAATTTATCAAGAAATCACTCTCAGGAAAGGGAACTCAGGAAAGATTTAAATCTGCAGAAAGTCTCTTTTACTTGTCCTTGTTGCAATGCCAAGACAATCTCCACAGAAAGAGAATTATTTGAACACCTGGGTCGACATTTAAAAAAACTAATATTTATGGTACATTTGCTTCCCACAGAAGCCGAAAACATACTCCTCACTCATTGAAGGACTTCAAGGAAGACATAATAAAAAGGTGTGTAAGACTCAGCCAACACAGACATGTAGAAGTTCAAGGTGGGGAGCTGCCTGATGGTCAAGATGATGATAATGATGTGAGAGATCTGCCAAACCACACTGAAAAAAAATTGCCTTTGTTTCTAAAACTTGAGAGCACTTTTTTGTATCTAACTGGTGTATTGATGAGGTTGTTGAAGAGTTAAATTTCATATCTCATTCAGCATCAGGACCCATCATCAAAAGAATTTTACTGTCCTGCTTGAGGAAGCACAGTTGTGAGATTGATAAATCTGTTGTGTCAGACATGGTGACAGAGCTGTGTGATGCAAATCCTTTTACCTCTGCCTTGAGTAGCAGTGGTCCCCTTTCTTCTGCCTACAAGAGAAGGTCTTATTATATAGAGAAGTTTAAAATGTTCCTTTGAATTTTGCAACAAAGTGTTGGAGGAAATGCACATGAGAACTGGTCTTTGAGAACCAGCATGGGAAGTACTTGTATTCATTCTAAAATCCTTGATTGCATGGTCAGTTGAGCATCTCGGGAGCTATGTTCTTGAGATAACAGACATTGCGAAAGTGCTAAAGCCTGCAGAGCTGTCTGATACGTTCCCTTTATCACCTTATGTGTTTAGTGGAAAGACCGAAACGCTACATTTATGTTACTTGACTTGACTTGTCAAATTCGGAAGTCTTAGTTGCAACAAAAAGCCAATTTATCTCCGATTCGGTAACTCGGCTGGGATTCCTGTTAGCGAGAGTAATGGAACCGAATTCTCGTTAAAACTAGCGACGCTTATCAAAGTTAGCGAGCTTGATGGAATACTCCCAGCTCATCTCCAAGTGATTCTTTTAGACCATGATGTCCAAAAACTTTCTTGCCGAGTCCTGCCTTGTGTATGTTTAGTCTGTTTGCCCGTCGTTTTTTATTATTTAGCCTGTAAGTTTAGTGTTTCCCTAGTGGGTTTCCGGGAGATTTTTTCCCCGTGGTTTTGTTTCTAGTTTTGGTAGTGTTTTGTTTTCAACTGTTTCTTTTTTGTGTTTATGTAACTCAAGTTCAGTTCTCTTTATTTAATAAACGGTCATCCCTCTAAAGCGTTTCATTACTGTGTTTCGCCCCTTCTCTCCGGTGGCGTGGCGTTAGTGCGTTCGCCACCCCCACCGGAGACCCAGGTTCGTGTCCCGATCCTGACTAAATTGCTTAAAATTCTAACCTTTGCAGGGTTAAGACAGCTCTGTGATCACAAAGCTTATCAAAAGTCCCACAAAAAGGAAATTCTTCGCCTTCGCCCAACTATTATCTCTGAAGCAAACGCAAAATGGGTTTGTTCAGCTAGTGTGCAGTCCATTATTTGTCACTTCTGAATATACAATTAGCAAACATGATTACTGAAATGTGGAAGCAATCCAGATGTTACATTTGATATCATAGGACTGATAATCATGTTAGTCCATGATTATCCTTGTACCCTTTTATTTCTCCCTTGTAACTACTGTGGAATCTGCCAATAAACAAAGAGCTTTAATAATTTTTTCAACATTATATGGTCCCGTAGACTGATTGTCATTCATAATTCCCAAAAATAGAATTATACACCTTACAACACCATCTGTAAAAACTAGTAAAAACATCTGCACATGGTAAAATGCTTAATATTTATCCAAACCTGATTTGTAATTCAAATCTGACCTGCAGGCATTGCTCATTATCTGCTTTCAGTAATCAATCTTAAAGTCTAAGTTAATCATTGGCTGTAGCTGTAGCCATGTAGAGATAAATGTAATCTCATAGGGGTACTTGCTGCACAGACTGCCGGCAGACAATGGGCTAATTGTGGAGGGTTGTGCCACAGTTTAACATTTCTGTGTCAAAGTATCTCTGGGGTTTTGAATCTCTGCCAATGATTGCCTTAGTCACAACTTCAGATATGCAGCAAATGTCTCCTCCAAACTTCTTGTGTTTTCTAATTAATGAGCGGTGGCTTCTTTATCTAGGAATAATGTGTTGGTCTCAGAGAGCTGCCCTCTGATTAACTGTATTGAACTGTATTGTTTGCAGTGCTATACTTCCTAACCAGCCTAAAAATGACATGTGAACAGATCACCAATGCAGAAATAAAAGAATGAATAAAATAAATAAATAATAGCTAATAGAAATAAACTTACCCTAGCAATGTTTTTATTTTTTGCAATTATGTGTATGCGTATAACACACAGGACATCCACGTTTGAACAATATTTTTGGGAAAGACTTCAAATAAATATATACATATATATATATATTTTTTTTTTTTTTTGCCGCCATCTTGGCTGGGCTAGACACAGAGGCTCAGCATTCTTTGAGTTTCTGAAGCAATTTTGTGTTTTTCATGTTTATTTTGTATGTTTCTGCACATGGACTAGTGGTCGCACATGCACAGTACAGCAGAGCTGAGCTGCTAATCTTTGCAGACAATAATCACTGCTTTTTAGATAATATCTGGGATTCTATCCCTACAGAGATCTGATGCTCTCTAATGGGCGGAGAGCTCACCATCCCCCCACTGAGATGATGCAGACAGCGGATAGTACAGAAAGCAGAAGAGGGGTAAGCGAGGTGGGCTGCAAGCTAAGTTAAAGTCTAACCTCTACAGACCAGCCATTCCAAGCCTTTTTCTTGCTAAAATACGATTGCTAAACAACAAAATGTATGAGTTGCTATTGCGAATTACCTCTACCAGCTTACATTACTGTAAGCTGTTCTCACTATCCGCTGCAGGGTTTGCGGTTCAAGACAGTGCAATTCCCAAACCATGCAGCTGCTCAGGATGCTCTCGATTGTCCCTCTGTAGAACACGGTGTGGACAGGGGGTGGGAGATGTGCTTTTCTCAGCCTTCTCAAAAAGTACAGGCTTTTTTGCTGTGGAACTGGTGTTGCGCGACCAGGTGAGGTTCCCCGTCAGGTGAACGCCAAGAAACTTGGTGCTTTTTACGATCTCCACAGGAGAGCCGCCGATGAGAGTGGTCTCTCTGTGCTCTTCTGAAGTGTGCTCTTTAGTTTTGTCTACGTTCAGAGACAGGTTGTTGGCTCTACACCAGTCTGTTAGCTGTTTCACCTCCTCTCTGTATGCTGACTCGTCGTTCTTGCTAATGAGACCCACCACGGTCGTGTCATTGGCGAACTTGATGATGTGGTTCAAGCTGTGCATTGCTACACATTGGGAGTCAGCAGAGTAAACAGCAATGGACTGAGCACACAGCCCTGAGCTGCTGTTCCCAATCCGGACTGACTGAGGTCTCCCACTCAGGAAGTCCAGGATCCAGTTGCAGAGGGAGGTGTTCAGGCCCAGCAGGTTCAGCTTTTCAGTCAGGTGCTGAGGAATGATGGTGTTGAATGCTGAACTGAAGTCTATGAACAGCATTCGAACATATGTGTTTTTATTGTCCAGGTGGGTGAGGGCCAGATGGAGGGTAGTATTTATGGCGTCATCTGTTCAGCGGTTGGGGCGGTAAGCGAATTGCAGGGGGTCTAGTGAGGGGGGCACGTTGGAACTATGGTGCTGCTCAGAGAGATGTTGAAGATGTCTGTGACGACATCAGCCAGTTGGTCCGCACATCCTCTGAGCACCCTACCAGGAATGTTGTCTGGTCCAGCAGCCTTCCCCGGGTTTACTCTGTGTAGAGCCTTCCTTACATCGGCCGTTATTAGACACAGCACCTGGTCGTTGGGGGAGGGGTGGTCTTCCTCGCCATTACACCGTTTTGTGCCTCAAACCGAGCGTAGAAGTCGTTCAGCGCATCTGGAAGGGAGGCATCACTGTCACAGGCAGGTGGTGTCAACCTGTAGTTGGTGATAGTCTGGATACCCTGCCACATGCGCCGCATGTCTCTGCTGGTCGTGAAGTGGCTGTGGATTCTCTGAGTGTGTGCGCGCTTTGCCTCTCTGATGGCCCGGAACAGTTCGGCCCTCGCTGTTCTTAGAGCCACTTTGTCGCCTGCCCTGAAGGCAGAGTCTCGGGTTCTCAGTAGCGCATGCACCTCTGCAGTCATCCAGGGCTTCTGGTTGGAGCGTGTGGTGATGGTCTTGGAGGTGGTGACGTCATCAATTCACTTGCTGATATAGCTGGTCACTGACGTCGCATATTCCTCCAAGTTAGTGGAGTCGCCGTCAGTTGCTGCTTCCCTAAACATGTGCGAGTCAGTGTGTTCAAAATAGTCCTAAAGAGCAGAGATGGCTCCTGCCGGCCAGGTTTTCACCTGCTTCAGAACCAGTTTTGATCGTCTGACGAGCAGTCTGTATGCCAGAATTAGCATAACAGAGATGTGGTCTGAGTAGCCGAGGTGGGGGCGGGGCTCTGCCCAGTACGTGCCGGGGATGTTGGTGTACACAGGATCCAGCGTTTTTTCCCCGTCACTGCAAAGTCCACATGCTGATGGAATTTAGGGAGCACTGACTTGATTTGCATGATTGAAATCTCCAGCAACAATAAACAGTCCATTGGGATTAGAGTTCTGCAGTTTGCTAATAAGAAGAAGAAGAAAGTGAAAAAGAAGAAAGTGACATGTATTTGTCAGTTATGGTTGCCCATAACCGAAATGTGACTTCTGCATTTAACCCATCCTTTGTGAGGAGTGAACACACACTGCAAGTCGTGAACACACACACACCCGGAGCAGTGGGCAGCTATCACTGCAGCGCCCGGGGAGCAATCGGGGGTTAGGTGCCTTGCTCAAGGGCACTTCAGTTGTGACCTGCCGGTGCTGGAATCGAACCAGCAACCTACTGATTACAAGCCCAACTCCTTAACCGGTAGACCACAACTGCCCGTTTAGCGTCATACAGTTCGCAAAGCGCATCACCGCCATTAGCGCTGGGTGAAGTGTAAACACTGATAATGAGCACGGTAGTAAATTCCCATGGTAAATAAAAAGGTCTGCATCTAACAGTCACAAACTCCAACAGCGATGAGCAGTAACTAGAAACTAGCACCGAGTTCTTGCACCATTCTGTGTTGTTGTAAACACACAAGCCACCGCCGCGAGCCTTACCGCACAGAGCTGTGTTTCTGTCGGCACGAAAAGAGGTTAGCCCATCTAGCTGAATGGTGGCGCCCGGAACTCTTTCGCTGAGCCATGTCTGAAAACAAAGACGCAGCAGTCTCTAAACTCACGCCGTGTAGATTGCTGAAGTCAGATGTAATCCAATTTATTGTCCAGGGAGCAGACATTGAAGAGCAGGATGGACGGGAGAGCCGGCCATCTAGGGTTTGTTTTTAGCCTAGCACAGACCCCCGCCCTCTTGCCATGCTTCTGCTTTCTCGAACTTGGTTCGATGAATCCAGTGTGCCGTCATTCTGAGAAAGCTTTTGTTATGGCTTGTCCAAATGTCAGCAGTTGTGGAAATATAATCCAGACTCTAGAATGTCTTTTTAAGCTCAGTTTCCATGTCCGTGTAACACTTATCCAAGTAAGATGAAAATGTTTTTGATAATGCAGCGCTGCTTTTTTGCCACTCAAAGGTATTTTGTTTAATATCCATCTAAAAGACGGGATTCTACCATACAAAGCGGTAGCATCTTTTCCACTATATAGCCTGCAATCATTTTTTTAAGCTCACTTGCAGACACTTTCTGCATTGCTGATGTAAAATCAAGTTTTGCCTGCTTAGCAGGGGTTGCTGCAGTGTCATTTGTTGATGTGCATGGATCACTCAAAAGTGTTTGTCTGTGTTGTCTTGTCAAGTGCTCCAATAGATTACTTGTACTATTGACAGCGGCCAATAGTTTTTTTTCCCTAGGACATAACTTACATTGTACTGTAATGTTTTTGTCTACCTGTGCCAAAAATATGAAGTAATTGGAATATTTCCATTTAGCAAAACAGGCACTCACTTCTACTGACATCTTTTCTCTTCTGTGACTACGCAGCCAACTGGTGCGAACTCACATGCAACTGCAGTAGCCAGCTAACTATTTAAAGAGGCAGCATTTAATTCTACCTTAAGACGATACATTTAGTTTTTTAAATTTAATATTGACTTATACAGATCTGTTGAAATTATTTGCAGCATGTAACTCAAGTACTGTTACGTCGAGGTTCCCACACTGCCCCCTTCTGGCCATTAGTGGAAACCGTCACCTGAACTGTCACTTGGACTACATTTCCCAGCAGCCACCATACCTGGGGCTGACCACTTCCCTTCATCACTCACCTGTTTCCTGTTTGCTCATCAAGGACTCTATTTAAACTGTGTTCACTCTTCTGTTGGCTGCGAAGTCTTGTTTTGCCCAGCAAACATTCTGAGCGGTTCCCCTTGTGTTGATTCTTGCATTTACCTGGACTGCCTTTTGGATTATTCTCTTGTATGCTGCCTGCCTCGACCCTTGCCTGTTTACTGTTTTGATCTGTCCTGCCTCCATTGTTCCTGTTTCTGGTTTTTGATCTGTGCCTGTACGACTATTCTAAATAAAAGCTGGATGGATCCCTGTGTCTACGACCCATTGTTACAAGTACATTTTATGTAACTGTAATTAAATTACCTAAAAACGAACAGTAATCTCTTACTTTACTTTTTTCAGTAATGCGTAATTACTTAGTAACGTGTTACACCCAACACTGATAGTAAATACATATAACATGTAACAAAGACACTGTAAAATAAAGTGTTAGTATTTAATTACTGCTTCTAATAATAAATGTTTTAATAATCACCTAGAAGCACCTGCTCCAGTATCACTTCAGTAATACAGTGTCATGTCTTCTGCATCATTACTGTATTTAAACTCAGTACCCTCCCACAGGAGCCTGCATGAAGAACATCAGGAGGAGGCAAAGGGCAAACCACACACACATCTAAATCCCCCAGAGGGGCAGAAATCTCTGGAGGATGCAGTATTATTTCTGAGAGGACAATGATGAATAGGATGGGCAATAACTGGCTTCACAGGGGAATGTTATTAATGATGGCACATAGTAGCTGGAAGACTCAAAGACATTCAGAGACTGAAGGCAGATCTCTCTTTCACTTCCATTTATTTATTGTATTTACTTTTTTCTTTTTAAACATGCAGTGTCAGCTCACTTGTAGACATTTTGCACGCTGAGTATTATGGGGTAGGTCAAAACACACATAAGGTCAAATTCAACAGTGATTTGTCTTCTGCAAAATAATTGTTTTCAGGATCATTCAAAGTCTATTCTACAACAAAAGGTATTGTGTAAAAAAAAAAAAACGTGAAAACAAACGATTGCTGATCATTATTGATCCAAACCTCAGCCATGTGTTTTGAGGTACAATTAAAAAAGATTTTTTTTGTAAATATGTGTCTGCTTGGATGGTCAGAATAGATCAGGAATTTTTCAGTATAGTGTAGTGGGTATTAACGTTCAAAGTGTCAACATCGTAACACAGTGTTAAGTTATACATGTAACCTGGTTACATGAAGGGAAGGGAAGGAAATGAGACAAAGCATCTCGGTGTGGTACTTTAAGCATGCCTGCATGTCTTTCAATATTTTTCCCTGGTGTGCCAAATTACTGATTGGTGCCACCATACAATACTTACCAAAAATCTGTAAAAGAGACAGAAAGTATTTAATGAGGCACATTTCTATTTTTAATGTAATTAAAATAAACATACAATAGCAATCAGGGCCCTACTCACCACAGAGGTGTCACATTTTTGTTCTGTTTTTGCATTTACTTTCCATGTATTCTGTTCCTAGTTCCTCTTAGTTAATTATCACTTTCATTAGTCCCTAGTGTCATCCTGTGGTTACCCACTGAGTCCTCTATAGTTCTAATTAGTCTCACCTGTGTCTTATTTAGTTTCACTTGTGTATATATACTCCCTGTTTTTATTTTCAGTTCTTTGTCAGTTCTTACTTTGGCTATGGAGTTTTTGAGTCCTTCTGTTATCCTATGTTCCTGAGTTTGGGTCACTAAAGTGTCCATGTGCCGGGATAAAGTGTTTAAAGTGACTCTTTGCCAGTCCAGTGTTAAAGTGACAGTTGTGCAAATGTGCAAAGTTTGTGCAGGGAGTGAGATGAAAAACAAAGTGAAAAGTCCTTGTATTAGGTGCTTGGTGTTTCCTGATTCAGACTCCGAATGGCCTGTGGGAAGAACCTCCTCCTCATTCTCTCTGTGTTTGCCTTCAAGGAGCGGAAGCGCTTTCCTGAACGCAACAGTGAAAAGAGTCTATTGTTAGGATGGCTGAGGTCCTTCACAATCTTTCTGGCTCTGGTTCGGCACTGCTTGCTGTACATGTCGTGCTGGTCAGCGCAGGCTTAGAGACATAATCCTGTCTCGGATATAAAAAGGCTTTGGCCACACCAGGCGCAAAGTCTAAATATGCAGGTGCTACAGAAATGGCCTGAAGGTCACCCACCCTCCTCAGATAAGTGATGGCCAACAGGAATGCCGTTTTAAATGATAAGAGATGATCAGAAATTTCCTCAATGGGCTCGAAAGGTGGAGCACAAAGAGCTTCAAGTACTACAGCCAGGTCCCAAGGTGGGACGCGAGAATGTACCTGGGGCCTCAGCCTCAGTGAACCACGGAGGAAACGTGTAACCAAAGGATGTCTACCTATAGAACATCCACCAAACGAAGTGCGGTAAGCAGAAATAGATGCCACATAAACCTTCAAGGTGGAGTAGGTAAGTCCCGCAGAGAAATGAGCCTGCAAGAACTCCAGGACTGCATTCACAGTGCAGTCCACTAGATCCTGCTGGTGTTCTCTGCACCATGAAGTGAAAAGTTTCCACTTCAGGGCATACAGTTGAGGGAGCTCTGTTGAGGGAGCTCCGTAGAGGGAGCTCTGGATTGCAAAATGGTCTCCACAACCTCAGTTGAAAGACCAGAAGCTAAGAGTTGCGCCCCCTCAAGGGCCATACCCACAGCTTCCACAGTTCTGGGCGGGGGTGAAAAATGGCACCCGCCACCTGAGAAAGAAGGTCTCTCCTGATGGGAATCTCCCATGGAGAACCGTCTAATAGGTCTATTAGATCTGAGAACCATACTCGAGTGGGCCAGCGCGGAGCTACTAGGAGCACAGATGCCGCGTCTTGGCGTATCTTTTCCAGAACTCCCAGGAGCAGAGCAATCGGGGGAAAGCATACAGACGTAGCCTCAGCCATGTGTGTGCCATAGCATCCAGCCCCAGAGGAGCTGGATGAACTAGAGAGAACCAGAGGAGACATTGGGCAGTCTCGAGAGAGGTGAAGAGGTCCACTCGGGCTTGTACTGTTGTACATAAATCCCATAAATCCTCCAAATCTAATTCACCACATCAGGGTGAAGTCTCCATTCCCCGGGCCTCGGCCCCTGCCTTGACAGGATATCTGCTCCCACATTGCATCGGCCAGGGATGCAAGCTGCTCTCAGTGAGCTTAGTTTTCCCTGGGCCCACACCAGGATCTGGTGCGCAAACCTGTACAGGGGGCGCGAACACAGACCTCCTTGGTCGTTTTATATGCAATCACCGCCATGGTTTTCTCCACATGTCTAAAGCACGGATGCACCATCTCATGACTTTGATCATGCAGAAGGGATTTCCCCTCGGGGAAAAACCCTTGGTATGGAGCCACCACTGTAGAGGTCTCATGTATAGCAGGCCAAAAGGTGTCACACTGGACGCTGCTACCATAAGGCCCAACAGTCATTGGAACTGCTTGACAATGAGTGACTGGCCTTGTCTGATTCTCGTGATTGTAACGATGATCGAATCTACACGAGTGGGAGACAGTTGTGCCCGCATCGTGGTTAAATCCCAAACAACACCAAGATAGGTGGTTCTCTGTACTGAAGAAAGCACATTCTTCTCTGTGTTCACTCTGAACCCCAGCTCTTTCATGTGGGCGAGGACGACATCTCAATGTTGAATCGCCAACTGCTCCGATGGAGCCAAAATCAACCAATCACTGATGTAATTTAGAATGCGAAGCCCTGAAGCCGCAGCGGGGCCATGGCTGCATCTACACATTTGGTGAAAGTGCAGGGGGAGAGTGCATGGCCAAAAGGAAGTACTCGAAACTGGTAAGCTTCGCCCCTAAAAGCAAACCTCAGAAACTTGGGAATATGGAAATAGCCGTCTTTTAGATCTATGGTGACAAACCAGTCCTCGGATTTGATTTGGGATATAACCTGCTTCACCATGAGCATCTTGAACTTCAGTTGTTTGACTGAGCGGTTCAAGAGCCTTAAGTCTAAGATGGGACGCAGTTCCCCACCCTTCTTGGGGACTATGAAGTAGTGGCTGTATCGCCCTGATTCTCTAAGCTGAGGAGGGACCACCTCGATGGCCTCCTTCCTCAGAAGAGTATCTACTTCTTGCTCCATTATCTGAGCCTGCATAGGCCATACCAGAGTAGGGAGAATCCCACCGAAAGTGAGTGGGTGACAACCAAATTGGATTATGTACCCCAGTTCTACAGTATGCAGGACCCATTGAGATACCCCTGGCAGTAGTTTCCACGCTGTTCTTCAGGGGTACCAGCCTCTCGAGGCTGGCCTCTGTCATATTTGTCATGACAGAATCGGTGCCCTGAAACAGATGACCGGCAGAAATCATCCGATGTAAACTCTCTAGGGACCTCCACAGAGATTGCGAGTCTCCTGGCTCTGCTGCCCCTCGGGGCAGGGGCCTGGAGAAACACTTGGGAGAGGCTACTGTGCCCTGAAGCACCGAAGGTGGCAGGGTTAACAGCATAGCCTTGAGAGGGCCCTGGGGAGCAGCGGGCACCGTGTAGTGTGGTGGACCGCGTCGAGCCCCAGGCGGGGCTACCCTCTGAGGCCCAGATGCACAGTCAGGGCCTCTTACTCTGGCCCGAAATCCTCTTAGAGGCTATTACAGTCCTCAGGTCTTGAGGACTTCGGGCCTGAGCATCGCGTCCCCCCTTTTTTTGCGTGTCCCTATATAATGAGGTGGTACATAGGCGGGACTGCTAGGGAGTGAGAGCGGCGAGGGAGGAACCGATGGAACGTCTCCACCTGCTTCCATGCCTCCTGGTACCTCTCCAGGAGAAAGACCCTGTCCTTCTCTTTCAGGTTGGACAGGGTCAGCCAGAGGTGTCTCACTGCGGCCACCAAAGCTGCTATAGACCTACTGATGGCACGGACGGTCTCTTTGGTGGCACGCAGAGACAAATCGGCTGTTCTCCTGAATTCCATCACATCCTCGGATGTGATGCCCTCGCACTCATCAATCCCTTTCAGCAGTTCAGCCTGGTATGCCTGCAACACACCCATCATGTGCAGGGAAGCACTGGCCTGATTTTCTGCCATGTACCCTCTGCCCACAAGCGTTGAGGTAGTGCGGAATGGCTTGGAGGGCAGAGCCGGAGCCTTCAAGGACAACGCTGTGTCGGGAGACAGATAGCTTGCAAGCATCTGTTCTAAGAATAACTATGAAATCAAGTTTAAAGCGTAATATGTTCCAAACATAATAAAATATATATTGTGACGAGCGTCCCGAAATTGAATCAGCATCACCCTGGAAACAGACGAGGAACACCCGCTTGTCTTCGTCTCGGGTCAATCGCTCTCACCTGGGGCTCGTCAAGGGGGAGAGACTTAAGCCCGGAAGAAGCCGCAGTCATCGAGTTTGATCTCCAATATGCACAGGCGCCACACTAACGTCTCTCTCTCTCTCTCTTTAAACAGAAAGCAGCGTTTGAGCGATCGACCCGGAAGCGTCGCCACAGAAATCACTGCCACCCAGGATCCACTCGTCACTACCCTGCGCACATCACACAGCCTGGTTTCATGTGGACCTGCACCCTGTTTATCACCCTAGTACACCATCATTTCCACTCTGACCTATGCTGAAGTTAAAATAAATCCACCCTCCGGGGCATTTCTTCACCCTGTGACAACAATATATATCTTTTTTATTTTGGTGTAAATATATCTTTATTTCCTCAGTAATCACTGTAGAACCATTTATGCCCAGTATGTTCCATTTAARCCCATCTAATGTATTTAAATAGGAAATTGCTGAAAGTATGATGTTTGGTACATTTTTTCTGTAATTCAGTGACTTTGCTATTCTTTGCTATTCTTATATCTCCCTGACATCATTAACTAGACTACATAGCACTTCATATACTGCAAAGTGCTTTTTGCAATTAAAAGTCTTTACAAAAAAAACCTAAAAGAAATGAAAGTGGCCGATCAGTAACCTGTTTACCAATGTGTCCAGCCATACCAACATCAATGACCAGCCATATCAGCAAGTGAATTGATGACGTCACCACCTCCAAGACCATCACCACACGCTCCAACCAGAAGCCGTGGATGACTGCAGAAGTGCGTGCGCTACTGAAAACCCGAGACTCCACCTTCAGGGCAGGCAACAAAGCGGCCCTAGGAACAGCGAGGGCCGAACTGTTCCGGGCCATCAGAGAGGCAAAGCGCGCACATGCTCAGAGAATCCACAGCCACTTCACGACCAGCAGAGACATGCGGCGCATGTGGCAGGGCATCCAGACTATCACCAACTACAGGTTGACACCACCTGCCTGTG
>JAZGTK010001109.1:0-45040 GCA_036877625.1 Ambastaia sidthimunki | reverse complement strand
GCAACTGTACATTGCGATCCCAGAAGTCACAAAGAATGGCAATCAGCTTCTGCAAATCAGAGATTTCCACATAGACCAGGTGGGAACCCTGATGATATCAGTTTACCTAGATACCTAAATTCTAAACTAAAATTTCAAATTGTCTGTATATTATGTATATATTAATGCAGCTTTGTGGCTTTTCTCCATCAGGTGGGTGGAAGTCACTGTATCCCCCCCCAACACGTGGCACACAGTCGAGCCTCTCCTGAGGACCTCTCCCAAATATCACAACTGGTACGACCCATGTGTGCCTGTTGTCACAGACAAAACATGTTACTATGCCTTTGATCAGGCCTATTTATATTTTAGGTCTGTTTCTGTTTTTTGTGCCTTTTTAGGGGCTGATATGAACTAATAAATATGGGATGTGTGTGTCTGCAGTATAACACTTGATTTAATGCAAAACATTAAAGTCGTTCTGTGCAAAATGCTTAGCGGTTTATACTCTCTAAATAAAACCACTTTTATTGAGTTTATTGAATATTCTCATAAATAAAGGATATTCTTGGTAACATCTTGAATGGATTCTGTTCATTGTGTTTTGAAGTTGTGTCATCCATTTAGAGAATGTTTGTGATAGAGACGTCTTTTCATCTGTGCAGAATTATTCCAACACCCTGGCAGTACCAGTGCAGTGTACCATCAGTCTGCCTTCCTACAGTGATGTCAGTGTGAAAATTGGTGGATCTCTTCGTACTGATGCCCTTCATGCTGTAAGTAACCCTAACTGTAACACACTATACAAAAGAACATTAAACACTATAAAAAAACTGTAATGGTAAATGGTACATTTTGGCAAGCCTGTTGGGTTTGTGTCATAACCAGAGCAGGAGAGAAGCATCTCCTGAAACCATTTTTACCAAAATAATGCAAATACTACAAACTATCACTACAGCAGTGATTGGAGACAACAACTCTTGGTATTTGTAGGCACACTGTATGTAACCACATCAGGCATTGTATACATTTTTTGTTTATCTTTTCTTTCTATAGTCTTTCTTTCTCTTTCAATTATGTTTTGTGTTCTTTTTTTACATACAGTGCATCTAAAGCATGAATACACACTCAACACACACAAAACAGTGACAAACGGAAAATTACAATTAAAAGAATGTTAAAAATAATAATAACGCATCCGTAATGTTTACAAAAATACTAATACAATGGCAACTATCAATGTACATTATATATCTGTCTCTCCATTTTTCTTATAACCACTTGTCTTTTTCTTGTCATGGGTAGCTGAAGTTCAAAACCCTTGAGCTGGTGACGACAGCGTCATTAGATTTGAACCCCTCCAGCCCCATGTTTCTGCTTGAGGAGAGGCCAGTTAGACATGTGAGTCACATTCACATCCATTCTGCACATTTACAGAAACCATGTTACAGTAACACTGCTGGGCAGCATGTTTACACTGAGGCCACATTGATCCATGACTGAATTTGTAATGACATTTAGTATAAAAACTGTTTTTTCTATTCTCAGCATTTCAGTTTGACAAAAACATTGACAATGTGTTGTTCATCTGTTTAATTAAAGGCTTCCATCTGTGAAGTCAGAAAGAATGACGAATAATTGTACACATGTGTATAGAACATACAGCTTTTGTCTTAACATTTAGCACTTAACACAAATATTCCAACGTCTGAATCAGACACACTATCTCTCCTGACAGTTCAGAGATAAGCGTGTCCTCTGGTGAGCTACTATGTGAAACATTTCACCTCAGTAAATGAACCTGGAGCCAAGGGGCCCGAAAGGACCCACAGCACAGTTCAGTTCTCTTCAGTTAATGCTGTGAGGTGCTGCCATCTATGGGCATGTCAGCAAGAACTGAAGCAGAACTGTGTCATTTTGTGTGTTTATGTGTGTGATTTTTATTTTTTAGATAATCCTAGAAATTAGAAAAGAGGAGGATTATCGTGTTTCCATCTGGATTATCATAGGCAGTACACTCGGTGGATTGTTACTTCTTTTTCTCCTCATTCTAGCACTTTGGAAGGTAATGTTATGGGTGATGTTATATAAATAGAAGCTTATGTTATCTATGTACTGTTATACAAATATAAGGTAATGTTATTCTTATGTTATATGCTATTTAAATTTAAAATAATGGTAGCCAAAATTAGATAAAATAGAAGGTATAAATTAAAAAATTGAGAACTATTATAAATATGTTTATATTAAAAAAAGTAGTTTAAAAAAATTATATACAAACAACCATCAAAAAAAATGACCTAAAAATAAACACAGTTAAGTTTTTGATATACATCATGAATCATTTCTTGGCATGTAGGAAGAATACTTTAATTTTTCTTTCAACCTATTTTTACTTCTCTAGCTGGGTTTTTTCCAAAGGCAGAAGCGACATGAGAAGTCAGAAAATGAGGCTAATGGCAAGATGGTAGAGGAGCGATAACACAGGTTTGAGGATTAAAGAGGGTTCAGACATGCCTACTTCTTAGGGACCGACCCACAGTAACATACCACGTCTCTGAAACAGAGAGAAAGAGAAAACAAGAGAAAAAGTAGGACTTGTGGCAGTGAAGAAAAGAGAGATATGGTCTGTGCACTGGACAACCTGTTGTTCAAGAGAAACTCTGCAATGACCCTCACCGTGTCTGTACTGCCTACTGAGCCGACCTGCCCATGGGTCTCCATCCCATTTCTCAACCCAGATCAAACCCCTCTGAGGGCCTGATGTTCACAGCAGGACATTCTTCTGAGAGACACGTTCAAAAGGACGGCTTGTGAGGGGAAAATGAATTCACAGAAAAGAATTTAGGAATACCAGACTTTCTCATGGTCTTCACAGTCTCCGTTTCACATGGACTGTAGCTCAGTCATTATATTTGATCCTTGGCCAAATCCAATGTCTGACTCTGGAGATAAACAAAAGAAACCTCAAAGGACTGTGACTGTCTAATACAGCTACATTTTCTGGTGCTTCTCTTTGAAAAAACAGAGAAGGGAAAGAAGTGCATAAGTTGGCTCACTTTATTGTAATGACCGTAATTATAATATGTAATATTAGGCACTGGAGTATGTAGCTCTAAGTTTTTTGCAGTGGTAATAATTTATTGAATAGAAAACAAACTGTGTTGTGGACTTTACTATGTTTTATCATGCGTTTATGAAATATCCTCCCCCTCTAATAACGTAAAATAATATCAGTCTTTCATACACATTGTTCTTTGTATCAAAAAAACTAGAGGGAGACATTTACTATTAGTCTGTTTTAAAATATTGATGCACTTTTTTATATTGTAATGATACAAACTTGAATTTTGTAAGTATACTGGTTAACCTTTACTGGTTAACGCTTCTTTCACCTGGATTGTGGCATTACTAGACATCAGTACTACAAACCCCAATTCCAATAAAGTTGGGACATTGTGTAAAACGTAAATAAAAACAGAATACAATGACCTGCAAATTCTTGTTGACCCATATTCAATTGAAAACACTACAAAGACAAGATATGGAATGTTCAACTGATAAACTTTTTTGCCCCTTGCAAATATTCACTCATTTTGATTTTGATTCTTTCAAAAGAGCTGGGACAGGGGTACCTTTACCACTGTGTTACATCACCTTTCCTTTTAACAACACTTAATAAGCATTTGGGAACTGAGAACACTAATTTTTGAAGCTTTGTAGGTGGAATTCTTTCCCATTGCTTGATGTATGACTTCAGTTGCTCAACAGTCCGGGGTCTGCATTGACGTATTTTGTGTTTCATAATGCGCCACATATTTTCAATGGAAGACAGGTCTGGACTGTAGGCAGGCTCTTTTACTCTGAAGCCACACTGTTGTAATGTGCAGAATGTTTTACACAACGTCCCAACTTCATTGGAATTGGAGTTGATTGTAGATTAGCTTCCAGAATGAAGCAACACACCCTTGTTTATACTTTACATCTCAACAAGTAGCCTTTGGAGAGGATATGCTTCTGTACAGTATGTCATCCTGGCCAATGATTCTGTGCTTTGTTGTTTAACAATATAGAAAATAAAAAGTATTGCTTACTTACGTTTCATAACATCAAGAGTTTACAATGCTATAACACATTTCTATAATTCAGTGTCATACACTTCTAAAAAGCGGGTCCGTTATCAGTGTGACATGTCCATGTTTCATACTTCTGAGGAATCTCAGGAAGTAATGATAACATTTTTTATCTTGTCTACACACATATTCCTCCACACAGATTTAAAATGCAATTTTCTGATAACTTAGATAACTTAACAAATAAAGGGCAGCAGTCTGATGCTGTGGTATAACAAACATACTCACAACCTAACTTCGAACTTGGGTCTCCCAGTCTAGTGACAGTGTATAACTGGCTCACACCAAACGCCTGCCATGAAAAACCTCTAACTCTTACAGGAGACATTACTCATAGTGTCAAACCTGACTCAGTGTCAAGTTCCCGTTTAAGGGAGCATCGCGCTTCTGATTCGCTTATAAAGGTCATAGCACACCTCTCCTCAATAAGCCGGTCGATTTGACCTCATTTATGGGCCTACGACAAACGATGTAGGATGAGTTACGTACCAAAGTTTTGTCCACAGAGGGAAGTATTACAAGAGAGTAATAGTGATTGAATGAAGGCATAAGTCTTAACTCATTAACTCAATTACTTCATACACGTCAACTACAACTGAAAAAACTAAAATCCACTCACATGTTCAAAGTATCCATTCTGTCACCATCTTCAAACACCAATTCAGTCTTGTGTATGATTCAGCAGACGGAACCATTTCTGTTTCTGTCTTTATTCTGTAATCATTGTAATCGTTTAATTTTTATTTTGTTTCTGTACTGCACTTTAACACTCATTGCCTGTATTAACTGCCGATTTAAATAATCTTTGACGAGTCTTCTTTTCTTTAAAAAACACATTTTAATATTGCCTTCTTATGATTAACTATTTGTATTACTATATTGTATTTGTATCTTTTATGGAGGATCTATAAAATGTCCTCTTGTGATAGCTGTTCATGAGTCCCCTGTTTGTCCCGTGCATTAAACTATCCACTGGTCTTCAGAGAAATCCTCCAGGTCCTGCGCATCTTTGGTTTCCAGCATCTCCTGCATATCTGACTCCTTTCAAACAGTGGAACTGGAACTCTGTTTTAAACTGGAACTTTTACAAAAGATGCAAACATTCATTGATGCTTAAAAAAGGCAAAGTCCATTTCTCATTTAGTACTGCCCTTCTGAAGCTAAATAAAATATTTACATGTAAAAATAAGTAAAAGTACACATCATCATCTTATCAAGTTTACTCCTGACTACATTACATTCTTGAACATAATGAGCATCACTTTGTACAGTCTGGCTTAAAACAAGGTTTATGTAATCTTATGACTGCAACTGTACATTGTCATTGTTTTGTGAAGGTTAAAATATTTATATTTAAGAGCTCAGTGTTTTCAAATTAACAATTAAATGTTTTCAAAATAACAAACAATTTCAAATTATGTAAATCTTTTTGGACTCAAACTTAAGTCCAACTTGGACTAAATGCAATGATTAAATCAACATTTTATGGTCCTAGGAGAAATTGTGTACACTGTATCTATGTAAAGTAAAGTGATTTGAAACCACATTTAGTAATCCAGTGGGCAGCCATTCACTGCGCGTGAGCAACTGGGGGTAAGGTGTCAACTCAGGGGCACCTCAGTTGTTTCCTGCTGGCATTGGCAATTGAACCTGGAGCCTTTGGGTTACAAATCTGGCTTTCTATCCTTAGGCCACAACTGCTCTTGTGTATACATATCCTCAGTTTAGTTATGTTTCCTGACGGTTACTGTTTGTGCCAGCGTTTCATGTTAAGTGTAGTGTTCCTGAGTATCTCATGTGAATCACCTGCGTTTGGATTAGTATATAATAAAGACTTTTGCTTAAACTGCCTATTGGACTTTGAACTGTACAAACACCCAAGATCCGTTACAGGAAAAGGAATCCAGAACTACAGCTTATTTTAATTGCTCCCCCTGATACCTTTGTTTGTCACTTAACGTTTTTATCTTATGCTTATGTAGTTATTTAAAATAGATTTCCAGTGAAACATACAAAATGCAAATATTCCATGTTTTTTTCCAATGAATTAGGTCACGTTGGTACTCCATTAACAAATAAACAAGACAAAAGATGAGTATAAATACCGTGAGAAGACACAGGAGCAGTACTGCTGCTATTACTGCTGTACATTCAAGGTAAGATTGTTTAATAGACTGTATTTTTTATTTCTGGTCCTTTATTAAATGATATTTTAAAGGATATTACAGTAGGTACTGTTATATTGCTATTATTTGTAGATTGTATGAATTTTAGTTCTTAGATACAAGCTGTTGTTTGCTGTCACTGATTTGAGAAAATGTTTCAGTGCAATAAACTAATGCATACGTTTATCACATTTAAGTTATGAACACATGTCATTCATGTTTTAATTTTCCCTTGTGTTTGCAGACTGTCTGAAGATAAAGATGTATTCAGGGATTCTTCTCATTTGTTTCTCACTGAATTTACCGTTCTGTGAGTCAATTAAACATAAGTGTTATAAAGTGATAAATAAGTGATTTGCTGCTCTTTAAAACAACTGCACAATATATGTATTTAACAACCCCCTTGTTAAAATGAAGTGAGCTTTAAAGGGTTCTATAAATATTTGTTTCAGTATAGCTCCGTTATTAACTGTGCTTCTCTTTTCACTTTCTACAGTGGAGGAAATATTTTTAATAAAAGATATGAGAGGCCCCTGTAATAACGCAGACACTCCTAATAAAGCCAAGAAACTTCTGGACAGGATTACATATGTTGCTCGAAGCTGCAAAGAAATCCTTGAGAAGTATCAAGTTTGTGAGGGTAAGGTTTTGTTTCTTTTCTTTATTTGTAATGAATTGCATTGACATCACACAAATGCTTCTGTCCAAGCAGATGGCCTATACTATCTGACCACAGCAAATGGAATGTTTTACCAGACATTCTGTGACCACTGCCGGGGACGGCTGGACACTGGTGTCCAGTGTGCACGAGAACAACATGTACATGTACAGAGTTTGGTGCCTTGTTTAAGGGTCTCACCTCAGTCGTGGTATTGAGGGTAGAGGAGGGCGCTGGTCATTCACTCCCCCCACCTACAATCCCTGCCAGACCCGAGACCGTGTCCGAAAAAAAGCATGTCAAAAGGTGGGGGCATGTCGAGAGGTAGAGGGTGTGCCAAAAATATTTTCATTTATCAAAGGTGCTTCTTGCTGGCAACTGCATTGGCAAGTCAGCATTAACCATACAAATATGTACATTTGACTGAAAAAATGACTCAAAGGCTGTAAGAATAGCCCCCTATATGCTTATATACTGTAACATCCACTTAAAGAAATTAAGCAAATTCAGGCACAATCAGAGCACATTTCAAACTCGTCAGGTCGTGTGATTTCAGCAAAGGAGCTGTTTTGCCCAGTTAATCATCTGATGTAAAACTTCCACCAGATTTCACTACATAAACATGGTGACGCACATTATCTGTGACTGTGATCCTAA
This sequence comes from Ambastaia sidthimunki, assembly GCA_036877625.1. Lineage (NCBI taxonomy): Eukaryota > Metazoa > Chordata > Actinopteri > Cypriniformes > Botiidae > Ambastaia > Ambastaia sidthimunki. Next base: position 37,448 of record JAZGTK010001109.1, on the reverse strand, counting down.
ATAAAAAAGTAATTGAGGAAATGAGATGAATAACTGAAGTTGAAGATTTGTAGATTGGAAGCCAGATACAATCTTAATATTAATATTGAGTATATATAAGTTGGTCAAATAACGGGTAATTGGTTGTATATCAAATCTTAGGAATAAACAAAGAGTTGAGCTAATTCATCAAAATCTTATAAAACAGAATTTCCTTGAGTCAGTGGGGTTTGGCCCAGATTGGTATTACTAAGACCTTGGTCTCTGATGGTCATCAGTTAAATATTAAAAAATTATACTTTTTGTCAGTACATGTGTTCCCTGGGAGTTGAACCCATGACATTTGACCCTGCTAACACAGTGTGCTACCAACTGAGCTACAGGAAAACACATTCTTCTTTTAGAGCTTGCTGTGTACAGCTGCATTAACACCATTTACTTACTATTCAACACTAGCATGTTTATCAAACCTCTAATTATCAATGTTCTGACTTCAGAGGTGAATCACTCTCAGTGTCTCAGTGAGCACTTAAATAGCACAGCTTTCCAGAGAGAGGAAATAAGTGCTCTTAAAATGCCAACACTGCTTAAACACTGACACAGCAAAGACATAAGCATCATGTATGAAATTATAAGAGACCTCACATTATATTTATACATTTACAATCTGTATATCCACCAACATTATAGCTTCAGCATTTAAGCACATCAGTCATTCAGAATGGTCAAAGTACAAACCAAAACTTATTTTAACTAAACTTTTCTAGTAAGTATTCTTAATTCTGCACTTACAGTCTTTACATATTGTTTTTGTCAGTTAGAGGCCTGACCAGCATCAGACATTAAATGTGGCTGGACTATCTGTTAATTTAGGTTTAGTATAAATGTCCTAAAAATCCTTTATTGGTGCTTATGATATAAATGTTTATTAAATATATATAATTTTTTACTGATTGACTTCATTCTGCACTCATCTTTCTCTTATCATAATGTAAATTTGTAACTGTGTGAATTTTGTGTGTAAGGCTTATTGCAGCAAATTTTAACACCCACATTGGTGATATGTTTGTTAACATTAATCATTTAACAATAAAAAATAATCAAGCCTTTATCATACTGGAGGAATCTGGAGGAATCATAAAATTTTTAATTGCTCTTACGTCACTCCTTAAATAATTTACATGCACCCTGCAGTAAGTTAGTTTGGCCAGCAGAGAGCAATGCTATTCTATTACAGTTTGACTGCATTTAATTTTAATTGCATTCATTTAAAAAGTGGATTGATTTATGCATATCTAATATCTGACATTAATATAAACTTTTAAAATGATTTCTGTAAAATCATTTGTTTTGTGCTCAGTATTTATATCATGTGTTCAGTTTTACGTTTCCAGGATAAGTGAAGGATAAGGTTGCAGGAGGTGATTTAAGTGACTGATGTTAGGTCACAATAAGTTATATTTTCCTTTTACTTCATCAGGCAAAATAAAGATTATAGCTTGTGAGTCGCAATTTCTTATTTCTATGAAGGATCAGTATGTGGTTCACTTCTCTTTGGTTGCATTTTTGTTTTGTTCTCTTACTCATATGCAGACAAACAGCATCTTAACCTGTTGTTTTGCTTTCCTCCCCATTTCTTCTATTTCCTCCTTCTCTCTTTATTTTCTACTTTCTCACCCTAAAGTTCTTGTATCTTCACTGCCAGCACTCCCAACCACTTAGGCCATTGTGAAGACTTAATTGATGTTCATTAAAATTTCAGGGCTGGCTTCTTGATCGCAGGCTGTCCTGTGACAGCACAGGAAGATGATGTATGACTGTAACTGTGTTCCTGTAGCTCAACTGGTAGAGCATTGTGTTGGCAGTGTAAAGGTTGTGGGTTCGATCCCAGGGAACACAAGTACTGATAAAATTGTATACCTTGAATTCACTGTAAGTTGCTTTGGGTAAAAGTGTCTGCCAAATAAATAAATGTAAAATGTAAATATAACTGTATGAGCAGAAGAAGGCCCAAAGCAGACTTCACATGCTTAGTCTAACTTCAATTTCATTGGTTCAGCACACACACAGTTCACATAGTTACACTTTCATGTGAAGACCTTTTGACCAAGGTGATTATTGAAACTTTGACTTTCACAAGTACATCATTGACTGTTCACTTAAAGCCTTTCTCTGTATTCTACATTATTAAAAGTGTGTGAGACCAAAGAACAGAATTTATCCTATATTTATTTAGTATTTAGACAAATATATTTAGTATATTAAAAAGAAACAGCACTGACACAATTATTTATTTATTATTATTATATAAGTTATTATTTCTACTACTGCCATGTTGTTACTTATTCTATGACCATGAAGTGACAATCAGAGCATTTTATACTTATTTTTATATGAGAGATTAAATATATTGTTGCATTGCTGAACAAGCTCTGGAGTCTTAAGTGTTGGTGATTGTTTCCTTATCTCGACCTGATCCATAATACAGAAACTTAAAGGTGCAGCACCTTGTAGGTGAATTTGGGAAGATGATATTTATGACTCTCTTACCTCTAGTTACCTCTGGGTCTAGTTTTGTTTAAGTACCTCACATAAAGCTTTGGATCTAAGTAGGCAGGAGGCTCTAGACTGTAATGATACCGTTTCTGGCAGAGAATAGCATCAGTGATAATTATGTGAAGAACTTTGTTTTCTGATGTGTGAATGTGTCTAATAATTTGTGGACCCAAATAGCAAGTACAGATGTAACCAGGTGGCAGGAAGGCATGGGAGAAATAAGCTGCCTTCGAAAGCAGATCACATACTTGTGTTGCTATGGTTACGGTCCCTATTAGGTAACTAGGTTGCCATAGTGTCTGAAAAGATCAAAGCTCAGCAGCAGAACAAGAAACTGGGGATACATGCACTCAAACAGCAAAAAACACACAGCCTTGCTCTCATACACGCACTCACGCAGTGACATGCATGCACTAATCTTCATTTCACTTCACATAAATATGATAAAACACATGAAAACAAAGCAACACAACCTTGAGAACAGTTTAGCTGGCATATTCTGAAGTATACATGGCACTTATGAAGTATTAAAGTAAATATTTAAATATACAGTAATCACAACACAACATTTTAAGTTATATTAAAAACATACAGGAATACAAAATATAGGAGAAAGAAACTGAAATATTTATTTTTCTTAAACTTAATTCAATTATTAAAAGTTCCCTTAAAAATAAAGTAGGTTACTGTTGAGAGTTCATTTAAAATGCAGCTAAACTGAAAGCTAATTGCAGTAAGCAACAAAAAGGTGATTTGTTAGGAGCAATAAACTAACATCTAACTGGAGTCATAGTTGCCTACATAGTTCATTATATAGTTTCATTATATAGTATCAGAGACACAAACATCTGAGCAAATGTGATTTTCTGACTTCTAATCTACTTTCTTGACCTGCAAAAGCTATATTTAAAACTTTGTTATATACAGGAAGTGGTCTCAGTACATTCTCAATATAGATCTATTAGTCTTAGTTGGATAAGCCTTGGCTTACACATTTATGCTACTTCAGCGTGATAGATTCTGCTGCTTGATTCTAAAAAAACACATTAATTCAGCTTTCAAGTTTGAAATTTGCATTTGCATGAAAATTGCATTTAAATAACCTTTCTTTAAATGGAGCATATTGGTGTCCTTGCTGGGTTCAGAGAAAGAAAGAGTTAGAATCAACATTTAAAATACACACACTGCACAAGTAATACCAGCTCAATATTTACAATTTATCCACTAACATTAACAACTCAACGGAATGTAAAAGTTTAAATTTGCAGCAGCAAACAAAGGCAACTGATGACTGACAGCAGCAGAGCAACAAAGAACAACATTTCATTTAAAGGCAGCTTTGTGAATATTTGCTGTGAATCACAAAATTAATAAAAAGTGAGTGGATATATTTGATCTTAAAACCCTCTAAAGATGCTCTAAATATTCAATAGCAAGCATGGGCAACACAAAAAGCATATTTACAGTACAGTACAGACACGCACACGAAACCACAGTATTAAAACATGCATGTGCTCAGATACACAGTTTAGGCACCACTAGACCAGGTTAAAAGTCAACGATATTATCAGCCACCAACAAAAGAGGTGGATGGCTGGCAAATGTCCCCCTGAAATAAATGTAAATGTGTAGAAACAGGTCTGTTTTAGATTATTCCCCACTGTGCAATCCACCCATGGTTCCACCTATTTATGCATCAAACACACTTATAGACTGGATTCAGGAGCGAGAGGAGGGGTGTTCTGGGCCATGCACACTGTGGTTGGAACACCACGATTCATGACACACACTGATTCTGCAGGCTGTTTGTGCTGGACCTGTCGAGAAGCCTCTACAAACATGAAAAAGAAGAGAGACAACAGACAAGTTATTTCCAGACACCCGGTGAACAAAGACAGGTGAGGAGGGATGATGTGTAGACGATGATGTGTACAGAGGAGAGATGGAGGGATAGGAGGAAGGGATGAAAGGAGACAAGAGGGTGACGTTAATGGGATCAGCTATCAGGCACGTTTACCATGCAGGTCTTAGCATCATACCTCATTGAGCAGAACGTACGTTCAGACCGGTTCATTGTTTCCGAGATCAAAACTTCAGCTCGGTCACAGCATGCAGGGTTTTCACTGTCTCCTTCAAAGGTTAATGGTTTAAAACATCACCATGCGCATCAGAACAGTCTTCCATGCTGCTTCACCTGAAGACACATTACTTTCCCTTTTCACTCCATTCAGTAAACTTCCAATCCCACTCTTTGCACCTGTTAAGTTCAGGTGAAAGAGAGTATTGGCACATCCAATGAGAGAAAGAGACTTTAACACACATTCCATTCCAATCAATAAAATAAAAAATATAAACAAAGCCCTCTAACAGGTTTCATACAAAATTTATTTCATGCTATGGTCATGTATTCCTGTTTCTCTATTCAGGTTTTCTTGCATAACATAGTGCAGGCGTTTGTTTCCCCCAAAGTTCTAAATTGCATACAATTTTCTTTTATTGTAAATATACATTTGTCTTTTTTGCTTCTCTTTGTGAACCTAAAGGAAATGGGAGAATTTGTAAAACATCTTGACATTATGCTTTTTTTCTGGAATTTTTGTCCTCAAGAAATAATACTGTCAAAAGTTATTACTCCAAATGTTAAACAGTTGCTCACTATGGCTTTCCACAGGATCTGTTCACCAATAATCATAACATAAAACAGAAAAATAACGCATTTTGCTCAGTTATTTTCTCTAGAAGATCCAGAATCACAAGCATGCCAGACAGAAACAAAGTTGAAAAGTTGAATTTACAATCTATCGCAGGTCAGTGTCTTATTTAGAATTGGAGGTCAATGTGACCAGAGTTGTGAATGTGATCTGAGTCATGTGGTTAAAAACAAAGAAACAGTTCTGGACAGAAATCTGTTGCTAAAATAAAAAAACATGGTCTTTAAACATTTCATTATCTATGGCTACATGTCATTTCTGCAAAATGTCAAGAACTCTTGAAAGAAAATATTTCTTTTGTACAGATATTCATAACAGATATAGAATATTTTCTTCATTTTAATATTTTAACAACATGCAGTTCATGCTAATATAAACATGTCAGAGTCACTGCATCTGTATCTGCATGTTCTGTGTTTAGTGCTATTTAGTGACAGCTTGATTATAAGACTCATTTTGCTCTTTGCACTCCTCAACCGCTGTATGATCTTTAAGTTCTTCCTTCAAAAGGTCCAGGAACTTCTTTACACAGCCAGACAGCATCAAAGACAGAATCTGTCACTGATGCTTAATTAAAACATTTGCCAATGTGTTAACTAACAAAATTCTCTATGAGGATTTTCTCTCTCTGCATACACATTCCTCCTTTAGACTTCAGCTTCAAATCTCTCTGGTCACTGTGGAGTAAAGAAAGCTGGAGAAGAGAAAAGGTTTTGGCTCCCCATCTGAGATGATGCTTCCTCCTCAGGTCACTTTGAGCACCTCTGACTGCATATATTTAACTAGGGCAGTGTCCTCTTTGCAGGGATCTGTGGTAGAAAATACAGGGGAGGATGGGATTGCTCAGGGTCATCCTGCCACTTGGCCTTGTTTTCATTCAACTCACAGAATGAGAAAATAAGCTAAAAAATAAGACTTCTTGAAAACTTTGATTTGGGTTGCAAAAGAGGTTGGAGAAAGAGAGATGGACAGAAACGCACAGAGAGAATAAAAGATTTGTAGGAAAAGGAGAAACATTTGCTGTAGACAGCAGAAAAGTACAGGAGGCTTAGACATGGAGGAGTTCAGGATGTCCATTTGAAAGTGAAAACATTGTGGCCCCTGATAACTATTACCTGAGGTCTTATTAAAAGAGGTGAAAGGGCAGGAGAATTCCATCAGAGAGAAGTGGAAATAAAAAATAAAATGGGACAAAATATATATATAGTTTTGTCCTATAAGTGTGAGAATCTACTCAAGTGAAACTCTAAAAACTGCAAACCATTGTCTGTAAAATCATAATTAATACTTGACATTACACAACTGGAATTTATATATATAACATGATTTTATTTAACCTTCAAAGGTGGTTTTGCTTCATAAAAGGCAAGTATTTTCTTCAGACAGACATTTCCAGTTCTGAATTGATCTCTTCAACAATACTGTGCCCTCAAAACAGAATAGCTTTTTCATCGCAATTTTTTATGATAGATAAAAACATCCTCTGAGATCTTTATGACATTTGATGACTGAATGGATTAAGAGCTGGTAGATAAAGACAAGAACCAAGCAAAATAAGTGGAGGACAACAACCAGAGAACAAGACAGACCAGACCAAACCAAACACTGCAGAGAACAGAAGGCAACAGAGCAGGAGGAAGACCCAGTGAGACAGCTCTAATTACAGCACTGCTCAATCTCTTACAGAATAGAGAGGATTGGAGAATGGGACCTTGGCCAGCGTTCGGGTCTTGCTGGTTATGGTGCCCAGGCTTCGGGACTTTTAATAACCTTGGTTTAGCAGAGAGAAACGTGCACATGGCAATTGCTGAGACATAATGGATGTGTTGCTGTTTTAGCTCTGTCAGTTTGCTCCACGACAAGTTTTCATAGGTGTCTGTTGCTGCTATGGGTCAGATTTAAAGGGTTTAAAACTGCATGCAATTTTTGTGGGATGGCATGCACAGAGAGCAGCTGAAGAGAACAAAGAAGCTGTGAATTGCAAGGCAAAAAACAATTAAACAATTAAATCAGAAGAATTGATCAGTTTTAGGATTAATTGATCTGGATCAAATTAACTAAACATTTTTAACAACAAGGCAAAAAAATATTCAGGTCCTGATCAACACATATCAGAGCCAGGCCCTTATCAATTTCAGTTTTCCACAGCTTGTATGGTAATGATGTATTAGGTGTACCCTGTATGTCTTCTTTGCCAGTGTGCAAAATCAAGTCTTTCTCATCCCATTTCTCATCCCATTTCTCATCACATCCTCATCCGATTTCATGCAGGCTACCAGGCAGGAGAGTGCAGCAGGGCCACAGGACAAAACCAACACATGCACAACATAATGCTACAGAAATACAGAACAGACTCCAACTAAGCACCACATGCACACACTCACAAAACATATGTAAAATACACACACTCATAAACTGACACAAACACACAAAAACAACACAAAGGTAATCTGAGACAATAAAAGAAACATTTGCTGGGAACAGTGTGTGTTATTCTGCCTAGTGATGATGTTGACCAACTTGTGGTGGATTTGCCTATGGGTAGGATTTGGAGTCAAACAGAGCATGCTCACACAGAGCAACATGTCATGTGACACAGACAGACAACGCTGTTGGTTAGAAAACGATGGCGCACTAGTATGACAAATTGGTAACACTTTGGAGAATGGTAGCAGGCGACATAATCTCTTTTGAATTGTGATTTATAAATGCTTGGCCATGGCTGCTGTTTGATGTTGCTGTTGGTGGTGTAATTTACTTGAGTGTGTTTATATGGCAGTATGATCTTAAATCTATTCCCACCGCAGGGGTCAGATTAAAACAATATTAAATAGTTCAAACACTATGTGGAAGTATGTTGGCCTTTTTATCACTACATTTGCTGACATGTTGCACATGAATTGACAGCCTATAAAGCTACATTGTGTGTAGGGATCTTTAATTGATCTAAGGCTGCAGTGAGCGATTGGAACGCTATGTTGTATGACAACAGCACAGGAATGGATATCAGGTGGTGACCCTGGCATGGACATCTTCTGGGCTGTGCGCCCAGCCTAGCTGCAGCAGAGGGTAACCCTGCGGGTCATGCATCAGGTCGGCCGGCTCCGTCCCTGACCACCCTGAGAACATTCCAGCTATGAGCCAATCAGGTAGCATAAGGAAGATGAGAGAGAGGGAGAGGTGGGGGGAGGTTAAAACATAGAGACGGACCACAGGCATGTACAGTGGCATGAGAAACAGGTAAAAACAAACAAACAACAAAGAAAAACAGAAAAAGGGAAAGGTTAAGGTTGGCCCCAGGTGGCAGCTGTAAAAAAAGTAAAGAAACCTGGGTGTGCAGGGGAGATTTTTTAAACTCCCTTTCTCATTTTATGTAAATATAAAAAATAGCCAAATAGTTTTTGGAAATTAATCAACAAATTGATGATAATTCATGGTAATTAAACAACGGACGCAGCTGTTTGGAATATCCTGTCAGCCTACAGCCTATCCTGTCAGGAATGAGCCTAAGTAATATCCTAATATCCAAATTTGCTAATTTGTAGAAACGGACTAAAATCTAGCTACCTGCTAACATGGCTGAGGTGGAAAAGTGTCAGCTGGGAATTTAACATAAGTAAATAGTATCAGTATCTTATTGTGGTGAAAATGAAAATAGTTACAGACTGTCTGTGGTGGGCGCACTCTGCTTGTCTGTGTGTTTGGACTGTCCATGTGTGTATGTTATGCTGCTTTAATGTATGTCTTTACTGTGCGTGTAATGCCCCTAATTTTTTATTTGTGTAGATGTGTATGTGTGTATGTATATAAGGCAAAAGCAGAGGTTTGCTGTTACATACCCTTTCTCACTCTGTTGCCTGTGCTTGTGGTTCGTCTGCCGACAGTCAGCAGAAAACACTGAGTGTCTCCCCGTGGCTCGCTGGGGCTCTGTGACTCACTGGGGTTGAAGATCTGGCTGGGGCCCCTTGGCTCGCTGGGGTTGAAGATTTGGCCGTCCTCAGGGGAAATGGCTTGGTCAATGTGGGGACAATCCTCATTGGCCAGTGCTGCTTTAGCTGCCTCACCATTCACTTTGGAATCTTAAAACATATAAACACATGTCACAAGAACATCACTGTGGTGCTACATCCAGCAAAGTAAAATGAACAAAGATATATCAATATATGCATTGACCTTAATTAACAAATTCAAGCAGAAAAACTAAAGATTCTTTTTCATCTGACCATACAGGAATTCCTCAATTAAGGTGTCATGAATCATCTTATAATAAACATCATTTTATAGCAAAGCCAGTGTTTAATTTCATTTTAATATCATATTATTTGCATCCAAAATGATTTACACACACATACGCTTAATTGCACACACACACACACACACACACGCACACACACACACAGATTATAGATGATAGATTAGATAATAGATTTTCATTGACAACAAAGTTCATTATAATGAATATGCATCTAATTGACCCACATATGCATTGTAGGGGGATACATTTTGTCAGGTGTTCTTTGGTTAATTAAAATACAGCATTCTGGTATGCAGATTCAACCAAAGTAAGTCTGAGCTCTGGCAACCAAAAGCTCCTGCTCACTTTATTTACGCCTCATAGATCAGAGGGGTAAAAATGGAGAACGCTGCCAAAACTCCTGAGGGAAGAGAATGTTGTGAAATCATATCTCCCACCTGGATTTTCCATTGAATGGCCAACACTGATTCAAGCATGCGTTTGCTAACATATTACTGTCATCTACAAAGCATCTATCAGCAAGTACAACAGAGTTTGTGGTTATTCAAATAGATGTAAGTTTGGTTGGTAATATTAGACTAGCTACATTTCATTATGGTCTATGGACAGATGTCTATGGATTTGATGTATGTCAAATGTACAGCTCTTACTCTGTAGACACACACACACTAGAGTGTAATGTAACTCTGTGACACAGAAACATTCATCAGTAACAATCTGTAACATTGATATCTTCAGTAAAGTAATGTTGTAATCCCCTCAGGTCCTTCAAGAAAATGAAATGTGTGAGGCTAATCATATTTCAGGTCTGGTTTTGGTATTTGTACAGTCAGGCAGGTTTTACTGCAACTTTGTGACTGTGAACACAAACTCTTCTTGATTCTGACATGTGTATGAATATTTGAGTGAATTTGTTATATTTATTCATCTAATTGTGTCGTGTGTGTGTGTGTGTGTGTACATTTAAAAACAGAGTTGTGAAGTGATGCAATGGTTTGTGCTGAAGAGTCTGGCAGCAGGATGGAGGAAGATGTGACTCATCCTCATGAGGAGTTTGGTGAACACTGGCATCCCTCTCACACTCACCTATGTGCTTGCTGTTTATTTGTTTTCTTTGCTAATAATTTTGAGTCCTAAAGTTTTTACAGTGCTGTTGTATGCTGCTAAAATAACAGATGTGAGTGTGCATGCATATCTGCATATGTACTGATACCTATATCATTGGGAGTATGGTAATTGGATCATTCTACAATTATGCAAACTTATATCTAAGCAATATTTATAAAATTATCCGAACAATGATGGGGATGTATTTTAGTTTTTGTTTTAAGATAAATCAATAAAAACAAAAAAGTGATATTTTTAAATAAAAAAAGGAATTTCAAATTTAAAAAAGGAAATTTTCAGAGTGTTTTTTGGAATTTAATTTTGGGTCAGCAAACTTCACTTATGTATAAATTACACTTCTGTATTTAGCAAATGCTTTTACCCAAAGCAACACATTCATTTGATAAATTCTTTTGTTTCCTGATCGAACCCATGACCTTGGTGAATGTTCATTAGTTATATATATTACATAAGGAACATATATTGACTGATTCACATATTTTGATACACTTTCTCTACATTGTAATTGTTTCCATCAATATTGCGGCCTCTGGGAAACCAAAGCATTACACTACAGAGGGAATTATTATTACATTAATGCATCACTTTGGAACTTGTAGTGTATAAATGATCACTGAGTATAAATTCAGCCTTGTGTCTTCAATGTACCCTATATATTAAATAATATATCTGTGATGCATATGACACGGTTTTGTGCTATCTATGAGTCCCTTCTCACAGCACAGTATATATATATTTTTTATATATGTGTTTATATATGTATACATATATATGTTTATATATTTCAGAGCTTAGTTAATGCCCCAATTTACAGTGAGATAAAGAGCAACTCCCAAAATTATGCTAGAAGTTTTTTATGCATAACAATAACTACACAACTTACATTCCTTAAGAGACCTCTAAATTAGAAACAACTATAAAACAAGGATGGATGAAGTCAGTGTCTATAAAGGACAGAGTGTTGACTAATCTCACACCGTGACTCCATGTGTGATCGTCACATAGACATGCTGAGAACATTTGTTATGTTGCTATGTAATTGTGGCCAATGCAACAGATGCTTTCGCTCTATGTGCTGATGGTTCTTACAGTCCTCAATGGATGGAGCTTAAATTCAAGGCCTTTCTCTATTCTGTCATCCGCAAACTCATTTTCAAAAGAGATTTGAACGGCCTGTGCTGTAAGAGAAAGACTGAGAGATTTATTTTAAGCTTATGATTTCATGATGATCTAATGGCCATTAAGAACAAGGTTTCATTGGATTCATTGTCCATTATGTGTCCCAATCTAAACATCCACCATTAGAAATGCTGCTACATTTTATCCCTAAAAACATCCACAGACATTTTGTCCTTAATAACTTGAGGGCCACTTAACAGCAGGGCTTGTATTGATTTATGCTGCATTGTTGTTCAGAGCATCTAACCATGTGTGCAAGGTGTGTTTTGCTGACTTCCGCTGCACAGAAGTCATGCAAGACAAGTAAATGACTGTGGCTCGTTGCAGAGTGCAATTCCTATTGTGCCGTTGCTTAGATACCATTGTCATAGCAACAGGCTCTAGTGCAGTGTAAAAACACAATTAAAAAATAAAGAAATGGTGTGAAAACAGAACGCACAGCCCCTCTATACTCTCCATCAGAAGAAATCTCTGTTTTCAAATAACAGGGCAGACTGATCACATGAGTAAACATTTCATACGTCATTGACATACCTGGGAGATCATTGTTAATAGAGTAAATTCTTATAGCTAAGTGTTTGACCCAAATTTACTCCAAATTCACACTATTGTGTCACCCACATATGAGCTGTCAGAATAAATTATTTGCATACTGCACATTAATGAAATGAATGTGTGTGCAAGTGAGTGAGAGACTACCAGTTCAGGCTTCGCAGAGGGGGGAGTTATAAGCTTGGCCCACCCTGGCAAAAACACAGAACTGTAAAGCCCATCTTGAGACTCCTATGCCCCAGTTTGCACATATGCTTACAACTCTAAGATCAACTAAAGCCTTAGTCTAAATGCAAATATGAGAAATCCCTCCAGTCACACCCAATTACTCACACATTAATAAGAGATTCCTCAACCAGTCAGATCAGACAGCCAATAAGACCATCTCTTTATTACTATACATGAGTGAGTGCTGCAAAAGAAGGTACTCAGCAGCACTTGTTGCATATATTATATATGCAACTTAGCCTGTTACCTTATAACATTCACATGCAAGAGTGGCAGTCTTAAAGGTGCAGTAACAAATTAAACTCTCTTTCATTCACATAAACCAAAACACAATTTTACCACAAAGCTCAAACCAAAACAAGATAACATATACATTGATTATGAGGATGTGGTTAATATAGATTGCAACTGCTATGTACCAGAATATAAAAATATACTTTTTTTTTATGTATTTTGTTCTGTTGTTGTAATCTAAATTTCTAATCTTTTTCATACAGGGGGCCCAGGGGTTTGGCAAGGGATTTCTGGGTCTGTATAGGTTGAAGAGCCCTGGCCTGCATATTATACATGGATTAGCCCCCACTTCTAGAAAGATGTTGCAAAACATTTTAAATAAATAAATAAGCTAATATACTAATGCTATACACAAGGCGAAATGACTGAGAAATGCAAAAGCAACATAAATTTGCGTGCTCCTGTTTGCTCAAGTGGATATAATTTATCCTCACAGGAGTCTGATGGAAAAAAAAATAGACATACAAAATGTTGCATGGGGTATTGGTCGTTATGCAACCATGGTAAAGATGCATAAGTGTGTTTGTTTCTATGCAGAACAGATTACAGTGAGATGACATTTTATAATGCCAGCAGATGGTTGGGCTGCATTTGAATGAATCCCAAACAGAACATTTTGCATACAGTTTACATGTGTGACTTCAGGCTTGTAGATAAGTCACGTCTATAAAGACAGTAAAGCAAAAGGAAACAAAAAGTGCATTTTAATTTCACTTCAGTGCTCAAACAATTTTTGTTCAAATTCATTTAGGTAGACATCTACTTGGACAATTTTCCTACCTGCTCTGTTCATTTCTAAAATCTCTTCCTGGGCAACAAAAGAGCAATGATCACTCCGTGGGCTGTGGTGGGGCGTGTTCATGGCTGACTTGCAGTAATTGGGTGAGCCCAGCTGTGGGGCACGGGGAATATGCTTGTTCTTTTTCTTTGGTAGCTTCTGCTTAGCCATGGCTAGAGAGTAGTACATCCCAAAGTTATTGACAATGACAGGCACAGGCATAGCAATGGTTAAGACACCAGCCAGAGCACACAATGCACCCACCAGCATGCCCGACCATGTCTGAGGGTACATGTCTCCATAGCCCAGTGTGGTCATAGTCACAACGGCCCACCAGAAGCCAATGGGGATGTTTTTGAAATGCGTGTGCTCGCTGGCACGAGGGTCATTGGGATTGGCACCAATTCTTTCCGCGTAGTAGATCATGGTGGCAAAGATGAGCACTCCGAGAGCCAGAAAGATGATAAGCAGGAGGAACTCATTGGTGCTTGCGCGGAGAGTATGTCCCAGTACGCGCAGTCCCACAAAGTGACGCGTCAGCTTAAAAATCCGAAGGATCCGGACAAAACGCACCACTCTGAGGAACCCTAAAACGTCCTTCGCTTCTGAGGAGGACAACCCACTCAGACCCACCTCAAGGTAAAAGGGCAAGATGGCCACAAAGTCTATGATGTTGAGGGTGTTTTTGACAAACTTCTTTTTGTCTGGACAGAAGGTGACACGCATGAGGAACTCAAAGGTGAACCATACCACGCACACGCCCTCTATGTAGGTTAGGTAGACCACTGTTTCTGTTTCCTGATTGATCCTGGAGCTGTTGTCAGGGTTAATATATGTGCGGTTAATGATGGGGTTAAAGGCCTCGTGTGTCTCCAGGCAGAACGTGGTTATGGAAACCAGTATGAAGAACAGCGATGCAAATGCCACCCACTGCAGAAAAGAGAGAGTGACAGAGAGAGAGAAAGGAAGTGAGAAAGAGATAGACAGAGATAGAACAAAAGGCAAAGAGAGAAACAAGGAAACAGAAGAAGAAAAACAGTGTTAACAAAAAGTATATTGTATTAATCTAAAAACAACTTTCCACAAAAACAGGAGGTCAGTACTTTTAAGGACTCAAAGAATTATGTAGGTATAACCTCTGAAATTAACCCTGAATCTAACCATTAAATCTGGTTGTTATTAAGAATGTTCATCTGGAAACATGTCCTATTTGGTAGTCACATCTACCAAATGAATACATAGGCCTACAGTCCTTCCATAACTACACTACATTCACAAGATCACAACATACAGATACATTCAAATCTCTAAGAAGTTTTGTTAAAGATACCCAACTGTAAATGCCATTTTGACCACCACTAACCTGTGTTTTTATTGTTAGCAGCCATTACCAAAAAGCAAATTCAAAACTGGTTTATTGTAATAAACTTTCAAATCAAAATATAACTAACTAGCGAAACAAAACGACAGCTAAAGACCTTTAAAGTGGCCAGCTAAGTTTAGTAGTAGTGAACACAATAAACATAACAATGACAACAGCCCGAAGCTGATGAAATCTGGATGAGACATAATCCCACTCCCACCCACCCCCCCCCCCACCCCGCTCACTCTCTTTACAGTTTGTTGATTCACACAAGAAACCAGTAATGTTAGCCATCGTTAAATTATTATTAAAAACAATGGGAAGTTAAAACAGGGAAGTTTCTTTTAATTTAACCATATACACCTGATTTTTAATTGATATAAGATAGCATGAAGAATGTATCCTCAAGCTGTCCGTTCACTTCACACATAGAGAATATAAAAAGGTTCTCTGCCTCTTAGTGTATCTTGACTGTTCAGGTTTTTACAGGTAAACAGAATGGTCTGCATAACATGGCCTTGTGTGAGCCTCCTACAACAAGTCCCACGCATGACGTCTTAGAGCAGGGCCAGATACTTGAGCAATATCAGTAACTAGCCAGGTTTAACAGAAGCAGTGCATTGCGGAACACAAATGTCAAAGGAGAGATTATCACTAATGATGACCTATGACCCAGACTGACCTACAGTTTGCCTTTAAACCAGAAGAGAAACTGAACAACAAAGGATTTACTTCACTGACTACCTACAGTTAATTAAAAGTAATGAAAACAGGCTCAAATCACAGAATAACAAACACTTTCAGACTTACAAGCCACATGTACAAATTCAATTGCATTTTACTGTTTTATAATTTATAATTTAATCGTGTTGTGTCTTAAATCTAGCTGCAGATTACGATTAAAAGCTAGATACCCAAAACTCAATGAAACTCAAAGCAATGAACAGTGGCTGTGCCTGAGCAAAGCACTCACCTATGTGTGTGTGTGGAAAGACTGTGCTGTGCCCTGCATTAAAAACTAAAGTATTAACTTTCTTTATGTATTCAGATACACATACGCTGTTTGCTTAATTTTGGTAAATGTCTGTATGCCATATTATTTTATGAATAAAAAATCTAAATCGGTCTCTATTTCAAGAACAATGCCCCCTGTCACAAACATGGGTGAGTTGAGTTTCTATAACTCTGTGACAGGTGAAAAGTGCTAAGTGACCTCTTTGCAAAAGCTTTTCTGTTGCACTTCATGGCAAAATGGAGAGAACGTAAAAGAAGGAAAGAGGCTCATTCAGGTGTCCCAGAAACAGCACACCATCCGCCCCCTTCTCCCTTTTATCACCTCTTAATCTCATTCTCTTCCAAAAGATAAAAGCTTGTCACGTTCTCTTATATAACCAAATGCTGCCTAACTGTGGGCACCCACATTTATGACTGTGTCTGTATATGTGTTTTGAGTCTGTGGGGAAGGCCTGGGTTTACAGTTTGTGTGTATGTGAGTATGTGTGTGTGGCTGAGGCACTGCTGTGCTTTTTATTTTTTAGACAGATCTGTCCCACTGGGGCTTGATAGATTTTTCCCAGTTTATGGTCAGCTGCATTAATTATGAAAGAGCTGGTAGTGAAGATATCGTTTCTGGTGTCCTTATGAAAACTTTCCTTATGAAAACTACAACACACTTCCAACTACATATTAAAATCTCAGGTAACATACAGTGACTTCACACTTTGGATTAAATGCTTTGTATAGACAACAAAAATTAAAGCCAAGTGGCATCTGCAAACAACTGAAGCCCGAGCTTTTCACTAGCATCCATTTTTTTTGTTTCTTCATTTTAATCATTATACGTTTATATATGTTGTTTAATTATTGAAAACCTTCCTTTTCTAATTGTTATATATAAACAGTGTGCTTGTGAT
Organism: Ambastaia sidthimunki; assembly: GCA_036877625.1. NCBI lineage: Eukaryota > Metazoa > Chordata > Actinopteri > Cypriniformes > Botiidae > Ambastaia > Ambastaia sidthimunki. Next base: position 20,512 of record JAZGTK010001109.1, on the reverse strand, counting down.
CTTGTGTTGTGTAATGCAATGACTCCTTACATTTTTGAAGGTGTTTCCTGTTTGTTTGGTTTTGTTCCAGTGGCATGTCTTTTGTTTTGAAACCTTGTTTTGTAGTCCATATGTCTGGTCTTTGTAGTTAGTAAGGGTACCTCGCCCTAATTGTGTCCAAATGTTCCCTATTTCCCCTGATTAGTCTGTGTATATATACCCCTGTATTTGGCTTTGCATCTTATTGGTTGTTGTGTGTTTTGTTTTGTTTTGTTTAGTGTTAAGTTGCATTGTTCATGTTAAGCAGTGTGCTCATGTTTGGTTTCCTTAAATCAGCTTTAAAGTTGCATATAGATCTAGTCTCACGTATCTAGTTTCATGTTTGGGCACAATGTTACAGAAGGTATTATTCATAACTTAATATATGTTTAAAATCCATCAGAAATCCAGCCTGGGACAACTGAGACAACAAATGTCACAGACACTTTAATATTCAAGGTATGAATCACATTTTGAAATTCTAGCCTCTTTAACCTAAAGCATTACAAATGGCTGAGATGCAGAAATCCACTCCAGTAAACCACATTGTTTATGTAGCTGGGAGCTGACAGGAGTTTGTTTTTCCTCCATCAACCTGATATGTCACCAACTATAATCATTTTACAAGCCCACAATACAACTCTGTCTTTTGTCATACTCGACAACCTAACCCACATTCAAAATGTCCCATAGCCTCTACCTTCAAAACAGTCATTATTTTTGCTGTTCTGTATTTACTGCCACTAGAGATGCATAAATTACATGCATCACGTTTAAAAGCCTACAATTTTAGGTGTATCAGTAAGGACTGGTGAAAATAGTTTCAACAACACTTTATTAGCACCCAACAGTAAAACAAATCTATCAATATCTGACGTCGGTCACGTAATTTAAGACTTTAATATTTTGTAATTTTACAAATTTGTAATTGTTAAACACTCTCCACTAGATCTCCACTTCAATCTAAATGATTTTTATTTCTATCAACACAACTAAGTACAGATACGTTTGTTTGATCCTGACTATGTGTTTCTGTAGCTCAACTTGTAGAGCATTGCGTTAGCAGCGCAAAGGTTGTGGGTTCGATCCCAGGGAATGTAAGTACTGATAAAAATGTATACCTTGAATTCACTGTAAGTTGCTTTGGATAAAAGCGTCTGCTAAATGAATAAATGTAAATGTATATTCTATGTGAATAGACAGTAGTATCATGAGATGCACTGTAGCTATGTGCATAAATGTACTTTAATGTAAACAATTTAGACAGTCCATCTCAGAACCGTTTTTTTTTTTATTCCCACCACATTGTGTGATAAAGAACAAAGAATTCTATCTGTCTGGTACAGCAAACTTCCACAAACTACTCTAAAAGCATTTCTATCACTGTCTGATTGAAATAAAACTTCTGTATTTTATACCTAAAACTCTCATTGTACTGCACAGTACTGTACAATATGTCCTGTTCTGTTCAGGGCTCTTCACAAAAGGACTTTAAAACTACCATGAATTTAACAGATTCTCAATGAATAGTCTTGATCAGTTGTTTAATTGTCCTCATTGTCAATAAACATTAACTCATTTTTAATTCACAGTTCACAGTATTTGTTAGCTTTTGATTTGTTTTAATTCTTGGTCTAAGAGACTGTTGAGACATACATGGTGACAGAAATTGCAGTAAAGCTGAACTGCACATCCACCTGCTTTTCGCAGTATCCGCCATAAAAGCAGAGTTCTTTACATTTGGGTGCCCCAGTTTGAGTGTCCGGCCCACAGGGTCAAGACTATTCACAGTTGCAGCGTCTCTAGAGTCACTGCCCTGCAGCTTTTTAAAGGGGTGTCCTGCTCTACTTACAGATTTGGGGAAGGCTAGGACGGGGTAGTCAGAAATAAATGGTGCTCTAAAAATCGAGACAGATATGAGAGCAGTGTGTGTAATTACAGCAAATACGCATAATATATTTGAGTGTTGAGTGGAGTGTTCTGTCTTAGTTTTTGTGTCATTTTTGAATAATTGAATTACTTGCCTTTGTGGATACATGTCTAATCTCTGAGACAGAAATGGCCTCATTTTTCTGTTATCGTGCTACAAGCATGATAAAGTATTCCCTAACTTCATATTCCTTTGTGAGAAGATCATTTTCAGTGGAATGTGCCGGAGGTCAGCCAGTATACTGTGTCAAGGTACTGCACCCTATCTATATCCAGTCATTAAGGGAGACTGGGCTCTGCTGCTGCAGTCTAATTAATGTTACTGTAGGCTTCCTCTGTGGCTGACATCTCGTCTGCATTCATAAAGCAAGAACCTGTACAAACCCCATTTTAAGTATCAAACAGAATTTCATATGAGGCAGGTTACATGTCTGACAACAAGCGTGACTCTTAACTCAATGACCACTATCTTTTCATGGCTGAAAGTAGACGGTTCACAGCTTCAGTCACTATTTAGTTTCGTAGCATTGTTTTTCTTACAATGGTGACTGAGGCTGTTAGTCTCTAGCGTTCTGCCTTTTGTGATCTACTGTAGAAAGTCATACAGGTGTGGAAGTGACAACATAAATAAATAATGACAAAATGTTCATGTTTACACACTGGGGTGCACAGACCTCCATTAGTGCAGAATTACTGATTAAAGAATTATATGCTGATTTACTATATTGTTATATATGTTAAGCATTTATTTACTAAAGTATTACTTCTCTGTCTTTTTGGGAAAAAGTATTTTATTGGCTTTCTCACAGTTATTAGTCAAGCTTAAGTAAGCTTTATTTTCTTCATTTTTCTTTCCTTGGCATTCTATACAGGACGTTGAAATCCACCTTATCCTCTTGTCTTCGTGGAGGACCCCGTTGTGGTGAGTCACTTCCTGTGTAACGCTCTGCACATCCGTTTAGTATTTGTTATCAGCTAAAGAATGTTATGATGATGGTGTTATTTTGGTTCAACATTACAATTGTACTTGTGAAAAACAATTTCTTAACATTGAATCAAGCAGCACGTACATAATTTTTAAATTGATTTTCTATATATTTAGCCATACTGGCAGTGTATCTCTATTGATATATAGCCACCCTTCACAACAGCAGCATGACAACTGCTTTGCCACTGCAAACTAATGTTGACAATGGTTGTTTAGTCATTCAGCGTAAAATAACAACAAAGAACATACGCAGGGCCCTGTTATATAGCTGACCACTCCCTAAAGAGATGATAGCATTTTTATTGTGGCAAATAGATGAAGAGGATTGCTTATGTTAAATGATGGCTATGGTTGGGCAGATATAATGTAACAAATAAGGTCAAATGTCTAAATACTTTGTGCCCATTATGATGTTTCAAGGTACATTAACACTAGTCTCACTTTATTATGTGTTTAACCTTTTGTAAAGCACTTATCTGTACTTCTGATGAAGGTCTGGTTGAAAACAGAGACAGAGATGGATAGATCAAAGAGAGATTAGTTTATGTATCTGATATAACATATCCTTTTGTCCATTTCTAAACCTTTAATTTCTAAATAATCTCTAAACCTCCACCCAAACCTTGCTTCTTGTATAGCTTTCTATTTTCTTTATGCCAACTAACATATCTAAATCACTAAATATTTCTTCTTAACAGCTGTCACACCATCCAAATCAGTCAATATTATCTATTCAAATTACACTCTATTAGCTAAAAACTTTCAATATTCCTAGTTCTGTTTTAGTTCCCAATTAGTGTGTTTCAAGATCTGCCAAGGAGCAGGCAAGATAACAGTCCTGTTGCAGGGAGAGTGATTTAGTGTGGAGAAGCAGGAGAGAGGTCCCGGTTTGTTAGAGTAATCAGAAAAGTGGGTGAACGGGTCATGACTGGAGGGAGTCTGTTGAGGTAAAGGTGATAATGTAAATCCTTTCTCTCTGCAGGAACACAAACAAGTCTGTATAATACACACAATGAGATAAGTCTTTGAAATCAAGCAGGCTAAACAAAGCCAGGCATAAATGGAATAGTGGTTGCCTGAAATTGACCAAAATAGGGTTTTTAATGCCAGTACAGATTACTAGAGAGAGAGTGACTGATATAATGCTGATGTATGTGTGGTGTCATGTAACAGTGTTTAATATGAGAGATGTGAAAAATTTTCTTACAAGAAATGTGCAATACAATTTGGTAGAAACCTGTGGCCTGTTCAAATTTATGGAACTTCCACTGAACAGGAAAGATGTCTAGGACGATTCCCCCAGCCAACAGGTGCATTCACATATCAACCAGTGCATTAATTACCAGAACTTTCCCTGTTGTTGTACAGGGCAACTCCCACTGGTGCCTGTAATTACCAGATGGCCTCCTGGGAGACATGGGTATATTGCAATTGCAAAATGGGAATATTGCATTGCAAAACATGACAGAGACATTGATGGCACTCATGATTTTAGCAGTGGGAATTAAAGCCATCTCCTAAGCAACACAGCTTTTAATATTTGAATAATGTATCAGGTTATCTGGTTTATGTATAATCTGAGGTCTGCCAAAATTTTGTATGTACTGACCATCCAGCCAGATTGTCTGCCTGCTTTCCTTGTTTTGTTAATTACTTTTAGCCTCTGAAAGTGCAGATAAACATTTAAGCATTCACAGTAATGTTTATTCCTTTGAGGTTTGTTTTAATTATATATTGCCTTATCTTAAGCGTATTGAAGTTTTATTATGTTTTAATTATGTTTTTTAAGTTTTATAATGTGACGGTCTCAAAGTAGTAAGTCGCAAAGTGAAATATGACAATATTAAGGAACCAACTTCATATCTTTACCAATCCAATGACTTCATGATAACATAAGTAATTTACATAAATGAAAATACAAAATAAACTAATTGACACAGGAGAATCTTATAGCCTTCAGAGAAGCTTGAGACATTTCTCACTGGGAAGATGAACATGATGAACATCTGTTTCATTAGGCAACTGAAACTGTTGCCATAACAACTTACTCCCAAGACATACTGTAAAAAGCAGCATCTCTCCTGCCAAGGACATGAAAATATCAGGTGTATTTGGGAGTCCAACACAAACATCTGCCAGATAAAAACAGACCAGAATCTCTGTTTTATACTTTTTCTCTGTCTTTCAATTACATGCTCTCATACATGTGCAAAGAACAATAAACATGTAGACTGAAACATGCAGTTCGTTCAGATTTTATGATTCACTTTTTGATTAATTCAGATGTGCTGAATAACTGATTTACAGTTCATTAAAACACTCTTGGGCTGACTCGCTAAGATCTTATTCAGAATTTAAGTACTGAACATGCAAAACACTTTACCACATATCTCAAAAAAATATCAAAATCAGACTTTAATGTTCGCAGTGCACAAAATTACATGAATCTATCAACCTTTAATTGCATTAAAGGATATTTCATGTGTGCAATATTCTGTGTTGTACTACAATGTACTACAATTAATCTGAGCATCTTAATTTCTGCTTAATTTCTTAATGTATAATTCTTTTAAGTTGTTAAAATTGGTTATCTCAAAATAAATTATAATATGACGTAACATTTTATACATAAATGTTCATGTGGCTTTCTTTAAACTGTTGTTAAGCTTCAATGGGTAATGTTTTGCACTTCTTTAATAGTAATGGTACATTTAATCGAATTCTTGTCTTTGAGAAGTGTTTGCTTGCTAATCACATGGCAGGTTCATTTTATTTATTGGTCCTTGACATAAATCTACTCCTAACTGTACATCGACATTCCTTTACTCATTTATCAGCATTTAGTAGCCTAGAGTGCAATAGCCAGATCTTGGAGTCACCCTGGTCAATATTATTCAGATTAAACAGGCACAAGCAGAAAACAAACAAAATAATTTCACTTTTGCCAAACTAAAGCTGCATTTTGTTATCTTGCCCTTATTACAAAACACACACAAACACACTATTTATAATAGTTGGCCAAACTATTGACCATCATACATCAGCATCGTAACTACTGTCCCTCAGACCTCCTGATCAGGTATGAAAGACGCATGTTGTAAATGATGCTATCAGATTTGTTCTTATATCAAATCATCATGTGCACATAAAGAAAATCCTTTGCTTCTTGATATAGTCTTTTTGATGTTCTCCCTATATTATTAATTTGGGGAAGTGAAAAAGGATCTCAGCCCAGCAGAAAGAAAAGCTGTCCATCATTTACATAAATACACTTCCCAGACTTACAGTGCCTTCAAGATACAGTATATGTGTTTTTTTTTATTAGTATGTGTGTCCCCTGGGAATCGAACCCACAATCCAATCGAACCAACTACTAATGCTCTACCAATTGAGCGACAGGAACACTGACGAACGATACAAGACTGATCAATGGTAAAATACGCAATGACTGCACACGCTTAATGAAACTTTAAAATATTAAGGCAACCAGTTGCTTCTTGTTTGTTTTATTACTGTACATCGTGATCAGCTTTTAGCAGATTGTTGATCGTGGCCTCATAATGTTTTTAACAACACTTATTACTCACCTTTGCATATTTAGAGGAATAGGGGTCCTCAAATAGTGCCCAAACACGGCGTTGCCAACGTTGCCACAACCCTGCAGTTTTGGCATCAGGTGAGTCCCCCAAGGCCAGCCGTTTAGTTATCTCATGTTCATCATCTCCATCTCCTGAATCACCCAAAACGTCTCCCTCCGTTTCGTCGTTGCCCATTTCAACTGGCCCTCCACCGAAACTATCCAGCGCCTCTTCAGCCTCCCGGTGCTGCCGGTACGTCATCCAGCAACAAGGCTCCACATCTGTTTCATCAATTCCCCAGAAGGCCAACTCTTCCTCATAAAGGGGGCCACAAACATCTGCCGGACAATGTAACTTACCAGTCCTATAATAATTGAGAATGTGTGCAAAGACTCCTGGGTGGCGGTCAAAGAAAAATTCGTCAATCCTGGCGTCATAGTCAAAGTGACTGTGCGCATCGGGCTCGGCGAGCCACGCTAAACGAGTGCCGGGAAGAGTGCGCAGAGTGCTGCGGTACGTCTGGTGTCGAATACCTCCCACGTTAATCACAACACGGTCTTTTTCGTCACCCTGGCCCATCTCGTCGCTTAGGCATGTCTCCAGCAAGGGCCAGGCATCACAGCGCTTAAAGACTCTGAAGATACATGTGCGCAATTGTCAGGCAACGCAAAAAAAAAACAAGTTGCTTTTACGCTGACAAAAAAGTGTGAAGAGCTTTAATTAGCCTTTAATCTAATTGCAAGAAAACTGTGCATGAGCGTGTTGCCTTTAGATGCGAAAATAAAGATCACCAGATGTTACTCCTTGTGTGAACAAACGAGTTGTGTGCAGAGACTGTAATTGTGATCCGCACCATGAGATCCAGCAGAGTTTCAAGTCTGATAAGTTGTGACATACCGCTAATGCCAGAGTAATGTGTGTGGTTCTGATCGGACAGCTCCGGAGCGCACTTTTCCTCTTCTCCTCTTACAGTCGCTTGTCTCTGAAACGAGACACGTGCGCTATCCTGATTCCCAGCAGACGCCTCCTCGGCAAGAAGGTTCGAAGCTCATTTGTAGTCACATTTTAAGCGCTTTTTGATATGATGTCAGTTGATTTTCAAAGAATGTCGAGATATCTGACATACACAAAACAGCCACCAGATGTTCTACCACAATATTTACTTATAAGTGAGTCGCCTGGTTTAAAGTGCAAGGGTTCCTTTTAAATCTTCTTTAGTAACAAAAATGTCCAATTTAGTGATGTCCACTGGTTCTCTTTGAGAATAATTGATGCATCCTGGTGCATTTGGTGCAAAACGACGTTGCAATTGTCTTTTTGTGAGTGCCTGTTTCTTATTTGAAGAAAGGAGCAGAATGAGTCTCGTCACTACCGCGGAGAGACAACACTAGCTTCAGCAAGATCCCACTGGCGCGCATGCGCAATTGCTGAGTAGGTCCGTAGAAGCGTACAAGAGATTAGTTATTGGGATGGTTTCGGATGGTGGAGAGCTCCACTGAACACTCCAATGATGAGCAGACTTTAACCATAGCACAAGTGGCAAGATTGCCAATGTATTGCACCATGCTATGCTTTCATTTATCCTGTCTTAGGTCACTATATGAAGTAAATAACATAATAATAATAATAATCTTTAAAAAGGGTAAACTCTTTAATTCTTTATTTGTATTTATTCTTAAATTATAGATCTATCCCTCTCACATTTGCAACGAAAAACAAAGCAATATATTGTATTATTGTATATTGTATATTATATTCAAAGCTGGTTCCTGCTTTCAGTTTACAGTTCACTTTATTTGTTTTTTTAGATTTATAATTTTATCCACCTCTGTTAAGGAGCTAAAACAATTAGGCTTAAAAATATTCACTCATTGGTTATTGTGGCATATTCCCATGGGTATCACTAACTGTCAGAAACCTATCAATACTGAGGCAACAACCCCAGTGTTGATCTGCTGCTTGTCAGAGCATTTTCATTCCTTCAGATTCATACATCAAAACAAACCACGTTTCTAATTAAAGAATAATGAATAAAGATTTCTAGCTTTGTTCCAGTAGGATCATTTTTTGAAAGTAGAAAGTAGCTGAAATGATCTTAGTATTTAAGCATAGGTGTGTGACAAAATCAACTGACTTATGATTTATTAGAATTAGTACATTACTCTTTACATTAGTGTTATTACAATAGTGTAAATAGTGAATATAGGTAAATTAGTAAACTTAATTAGTAATTATAGAATCCACGCAGTTTTCTTTCTTCATTATGATACTTGTTTTCTTATGTAATAAAACTGTCATCACACATTTTGCTTCACAGCGCCTCCTGCTGTTTTATTTGAATGTTTTATAACAAACTGCACCAGACCTGCATAAATTGATTAATAGTGTATAATGTTCACGATTATCTACAGTAATATTTAGTTTCAGTAACGAACATTATATCGAAATATTTGTGTGTATATATTATAGAAATATATTTATTATTTTTATTTATTACAGTATTTGTTGTCCAAAACATTATTTTGTTATATATTTTGTACATTCGTTGTTACATTTTTGCAATTTTATATTTTTATTTTGTGTTTCATCATTTTCTTTCTGTTTACAGTTTGTTGAAAAGCCAATAATAGGCTGTTTCATAGCAGATTCCATTATGACAACTTACCCCATATCGTGTGGCAATATGCTAATTGTAAAATAAAAATCTTAAGTTTACAGTATTCAAATAATTGTGCTTAAAAATCTTTATCGCTACATTCTTATCAGCCGCTAGGTGGAGACATACACTCATTTTGGATTAATGAAACACGTGAGAGGCAACATTACCAGTAAAGACGTTAAAAGCTGGCGGGTTATTGTTCAGTATCACCTCAGTCAGTATTTCTTACGTTGAACTACGTTTTGAATGAGAAAGTGAGAAAATGTGTCATTTTGTCTGGATGGACTTTAATGTAATAATGTGTTGCTTTGTGATATAAGCATGTGAATTGGGGGTTTGGGGTCACAGTGTTTTTAAATAGTAAAAGTGGTCTTAAATGTATTTTATTTAGTCGTTTTGCAATCCCCCTACTATTTATTTTTATTTTAATTTTCTTTATTTTTATGTATTTTATGAGTCTGATATTGGGCTGTAGGTAGGGGACCTTTGAGGGGGGAGGAAACTGGGTGTTGTCCGTTCTCATACGTCGACTCTAAGCAGCAAGCAGACTATCACACGCATACCCAGATTTGAGCTGAATCTGCGCGAGCGCTGCATAACAAACTGCTGTCCGTGAAACGCTTTAAAACATCCTCGAAAAAAAACGACACCATGGGTGTGGAAGGCTGCACGAAATGCATCAAATACATGCTTTTCTTCTTCAATTTCATTTTCTGGGTAAGTAATTCATTTTAATGTTGTGCGCTGGTCTTGTGTCTGGCCTGAGAAACCGCCGTTAGTTTTGTGTCGTCCTTTATGTTTTCAGCTGTTATGAACCTCGAGAAGAGTCTCGCATCGCTCATTTTAATAAGGAAGAAACGACACGATCCTGTAATTTATTCTGTAATAAATTAAATAAAACAACACTTTAATACATTTGTTCATATAAACAGTTTCTCTAAAGTAAAGAGTAGGATAGAAATATAGATAAAGCACTGCCCAGTAAATAAGATGATTTAAGAAATGTGTCTCCTCAGAGAGGAAATAACGGACACGGGTCGGAGGAGCCCAGCAACAAGACCTGAGCTCTCTATTAAAACCTCCTGCCACAGAGTTTCTGCTGTATTCTTGCCAAAACTTACTATTTTCTTTCTTTCTTATTGTATTCTTATAGTCATATTACTACAAAACGAGCTAAAATGTTTTTTTTCCGCGTTACACTGTGAACGTAATTAAGCAGTTAAACAGCAGAATAATTTAGTCGCAGTTATCTGGTCCCTCCTATTGGCTGTAATTTGAACTGGAAAGAAAATGAAAATGAAATTCACACAGGCAAATTAAAAAATGCCCCAATGCCAGTGTGTAATAGTCATAGTGCACAAAATGTTTGTTTGTGTAAACAGACAAAGCAGTCTGATTGAGACACTAATATTAAACAATACATGTGATTTAAATAAAATATTTCATTTGGATGTTTGCACATGAACCACATTTTAGTTACCTAACAAAAAAGCTTTGGCAGTGTGGTTGTATTTTATAAGCTGTATGACATGTTCACCAATGGTGGATTGTTTTAAGACATTTTCCAAGATACTCATTCTAACTAAATAGAATTCAGTAGAATAAACCAGAACTGATAGTAAAGAACAAACACATGAGCACATGGCTAAGAACAGATCACAAGTTCACAAATTACTTGCAAATGAAAGAAACATAAGTCTGTTATAATTGGATGGTGAAAGTCAAGTACTGAAACTTTTCTTTTTTTTTATCCTAGAAAGTGCTATCATGAACAAGACAACTGAAAACATATTATCGGTACAGTTATAGTGTACAGCACAAGCCACATTTCAAAAACTAAATCCTAAAAACTCAACCATTAAAACAGAAGCAGCATGTTTCCCTTTTGCTAATGGGTTTAACACCCATGTTCATTGTTATAGGCCTCCTACTTTCAGTCTAAGATCCTGTTTAATTTGCTCTGGAAGTTGACTGAGATAAGCAAAAATAAGCTGTATATGGGGGTTGGGGGCAGGGATCTTACAGAAGGTCTGTGCCCGTTTGGAACAAAGATTTTAAGAATTGTTTTAGGAAAACAGTTTTAAGGATTTTGTCACTAAGGATTTTCTTACCCTAAGGCATTTCTTGCAACTGGCTGATGGTTCCTTTTATTTTTTGAGTTTAGCATTGACATGCCAGACATTCTTTAATGGCCCTTTACTGGGTCATAGGGCAAAAATAGAACTCTCACCACACTGCTAGTAACAGAGATAACTAGCAGTGTGAATCAGAGAGGTCACTTTGATTCTTCAAAACTTATAAAGGATGTGTGTGGCCGGATGAATGTCACTTTCATATTGTTGCAAAATATCTTAAGTAATGTGGTCCAAATACAGTATGTTTTTAATATCCTTATCTTAGGGCATGGCCTCTGCATGTGTTTTTTTGGCAACTCACTTATAAAGGTGTTTAAAATTAGTGTATGCTGACTACTCATATTTTAGAAATAGAATGAATTGTGAAAAAAACTCCAGTAATAAATCTAACAGTATTTTGTATTGTGTTCTACTAGTTAAAATAAAGATTGCAGGTCTATAGCATTTTGAGCTTTACAAAACTGAAATTCTTTGTGCCTGTTAATGATATTGTATAATATATTGCTGTTTATACAAAAATGGCAAGTGGTACTGATGTAAAAGCTGCACATATTAATCATGCATAGTTTTAACTATTGTCTCTTAGGCTGTGCGTAATAAATATGTCTTCTAGATAGTTTGTTAACAGTGGCTTGCAGTGCATAAAGTTTGCACTGTTCAAGCATGTTATTTTTGAGGAAATGTGTATCCTGTGGCAGTATACTTTAAAACTACTTACTTTTTACTGAGACTTGTTAGAAATGTTAAAATTAGACTGATGGAATTTGTGTATGTGCTCATAAACCATGCAAACTCTACCATTAAGTCCTTTCATTTAGACTAAAAACATGTTTTTCCATATTCTTTTCAAGTTACTCAGCAGTAGCAGTGCTATCAAAACATCTGTATCACACTGTAAACAGGGCCTAAAAAATAATTACTTTTATAGGGGGGTTATTAACTTTGTGAGGGACAAGTAGAAAAAGATAATGCTACATTGAAGATAGAAAATGTGTAAAGTATATTAAGGACAAATAAATATGTAAAAAAAGACATGTATGAATATGCATAAACATGCAGAAATATACCTGACCTATATGTAGTGGGATCTGCAGAGATGTAACAGATGCTTTAAGGTTTTAAGGAGCTCTAGGGCTCTTTCCTTTCTATTAGACATAAGACCCCAAATTAGACTCTGCTGCTGCGGCCCTTTCAACTCAAACAAGTGAGCAGCATTTCAAAACAGGCACTGGAACCCCAGGTGTGCGCTTAATGGAACTGAAACTGAAGTAGATGTGCATCATTTGAATGTTAAATTAGCACTTTGCACGTTAACAACTTTCAACAGCTTTAAACAGCGGACCTAGTTCAATATATAAGAGAAAGTGCATAATATGCATACTTTATTTGCAATAAAAACAGTAACCAATGCATTTGTATTACATTTTTTTAATCAATTCTTTGTTAATATGCATGGATATTCATGGAGATCCTGTATGACAAATAGAAATTATTCCTCTTGTTTTGCCTCTACTTAATAAATGATACTCACTGCATTTTCCTATATAGATTCAGTTAAAGTATAGAAATGAACAGGAAGGATGCCTTCATCCATTTTATAACTTCCCCAGACACCAGGGCCATTGTCAGTGGGGAACAACCAGAAACCCTGTCCCAGTCCTTGTGAAGAGGGAGTGGGGCACTCATTTTCTTTACGCTACAGCTTACTTATTAAGTCTGGGGAAAAGGGGGTTCACCAATTAAAATTTGTTCCAGGCACTGTAAATTTTAGCATTGGCCCACCCTTGTTTAATGGTAAACTGTTTCTAAGGGAATCTCTTTTTTTACTCCTGAAATTCCTGAACTCATTTTGCGATCTAATGTAAAACTGCTCTTTACTGATGCTTAAAGTGACGGTGCTTGTCCATGCTGCATCATTTCAGAATCTCTCTCTTTGGCCTGGCTTATGTTTACTTAGTTGCTAAGCAGCAGACTGCCTGAGCTCTGGAATGGGCCTATCTGGCCTTTGGGAGAGTGAGAAAGACAGAAAGAGAGGTGGAAAGAACTCTCTCACACGTTTACCTTTTCCGAAAAAGTTGGTGTAGAGGAATGTTCTTTATTCAGAAATTATTTATGGATAGGCCACCTTATACCTCACAACATCCCGAGATGGTAGTATGTAGGTTTATGCAAAAAAAGTACTTGTGAAATGAAAATAATTGTATTTTATAGCTTTTTATGTCTGACTTCTGTCTTGATGTGGGAGGCTCTAACAGGTGTTACAAGCCAGTAACAGTGAGAGACAAGAGAGAAAAGAAAGTGCCCAGTGTTTTCCTCATGTATGGTGTGTAGGGGGTATGGTGTGCAACTGTTCACAGATGTAGAACTGGTGTGTGTGTGTGTGTGTGTGTGTGTGTGTGTGTGTGTGTGTGTGTTTGTGTGTGTGTGTGTGTGGCTGTTTGGGGGTTGTAGACTCTAGAAATTAAAGAGGTAAGAAAGTGAGAGAAAGTAAGGAAGAAAATGGAGAGATGGTTGTGATTGTTGCTCTGTCTCACATTCCCATTATTCTCCCCGTGTGGTGTAGCTGGATCTCTTTGCTTCCAGCAGAACCCACCAGGTTGTTGGCCATGTCCAGTCACTCTGCATTCCTCCACAGAGGATACACATTCCTGGCGAGATGTAGCCGCTCTCACAGGGGCCGGCTCTTGTCTGATTCAACAGTGATTTTAGATGTAAACATAGCCATATAAACAAAACCAAATAAACCCCTCCTGCTTATCACGTACTCTCCCGCACAACCCAAACTTTCCCACTTCTTATTCCCCACCCATACAATACCACATATTGTACCACTACTTTAAATGTCTTCTCAACCGACTACATCCTCTTTCCTTTACCCCCTTTTCTATGCCCCTCTATGCCCCTTCCCTAGCCACAAGTCTCTGCCATGTGTGAATATGCCATGTGTTTATTGGTCTCACTTAACTGAAAGCTCTTCAGTGTGAGCCCTAAGAAAAGACAGCTGAAATATTCTTAATGTGTGCCGCTGTGGTGTACAGTGATGTTTTGATATTCTTAAACCTCTGTACTGTGGGCCTCTAGATGGGGTCTGTAACAAGATCCCTCCCTTCCTCCTCGTCTCACAGAATGTGTGTCTCTTTCTCTTTGTTAAATGAAAAATAAGCAGACTACAGGAATGTAAGACAAAATGCACTCACACACTGCTTTATCTATCATAAATCTAGAGAAAAAAGAAAGCTGTATCTGTGAATATAAGTGTAAAAATTATAATTGTAGAAGGTTTTTTTTTTCATTATTTTCATATTTTCATTATGGTTAAAAGTGACCCAGTGTATTAACTATGTGCCCTCATGATGTTTTTTCTCTATTTTTAGCTGGCTGGTTGTGTCATTTTGGGGGTTTCACTCTGGCTTCGTCATGACACTAAGACAAGCAATATTCTGGACCTAAAGTTTGAGGAAACAGAAGCACCCAGCACTTTTTACATAAGTAAGAGAATACTCTTTCTTTTTATCTCTCTCTGTCTCCATCAATCTGTCTCTACCTCTCATTTTATTAGCTATTCCCTTTAGCTATTCCTTTAGTAATTTTTCCATTCTCTACCCAATCCGTGTCTCATATGGTGAGATCATATGGTGGTCACACAAAGTGGCATGACTTGAAACAATGACGTGTAAAGCAAATGTTTAGTATTTATCAAATAAACATCTTCACACAGGACCATCCAAGCATCTCAAGAAGGTGCTTTCTCTTGGGTGACAGTGTTTTCTGTTTAAACACAGGTGCTATTTATAAAGAACAGTCATGCTAGATCACATACGCAAAACAAATGTCTTTTGATAAGCCCCTTAAGCGTGATTACTTTGCTTATACTTCCACATCCAAAAGTAAAAACCCCTTGCTCTACCCCCAGCATACACAAACACACTCCTGCTCCTGTCTGAATGAGTTAAAAACCAAGTGCTGAGAACATTAACACTTGTTATAGTCAAAGAGCGATATTTTGACCAGCCCTGTTTGCTAAAGGGAGAAATGTGGCTGTGCCCAGGGTTTGGAAAATGTGAAATTCCCAGTGAGACAATGTTAAGTATTTCCTGAACATTTAAGGCTGGTTACACATTAAACTAACTCTGCATTTTTGTGTATTTCCTGAATGTAAATGGTTTTGCAAACAACCCTGTTACTGTAGAAACTATAAGCAAATCTGGAATCAAAATGAAAACTTTTGTGAACAAGTTTGTGAATGTGAAATCTAGATAAATCTGGGCTAATGTGGCATGCAGCAAATTGTTTGCCTTGTTGCACAATATACACAATACTAGAAAGTACCATAATACCCTGCTGTTAAAAATGAAACTATTTCTCATTTAATCAGGACAAATACTAGGAGAATGACAGCGGTGTAATGTACACGTGCATGCCCAACCTGGAATCATGCTGGAAGCGTCAAACTTTCTTTTCCTCATACGTGCTCCAACTTTCATATGCCGAAACGAGATTCATGGCAGCAAATATAAATGCTCGTGCATCTGTGTTTGTATTTCGTGCATTTTGTATTTGGTAACAAAATAAGGTTCCATTTGTTAATAAGAGTTAGTGAACTTGCAACTTGCCTCTACAGCATTTATCATCTCAGTTGATGTTAACTTCAACCTTTACCAATTTAATTTTAAAATCTGAAGTTCTATTCTAAAGTATCTGTTATCAGTTTTGGGGAATTAAACCCACAACCTTGAGTTCCTAAGTTGAGTTATAGGAACATTATGCATTCATTTCAATTAAATGCATTAATGTTAATTAAATAAACCTTATTGTAAACTGTTAGGTTTTTAAGTGGTTTAGGTGTTAGTGTTTTAAATGGAATATTCAAAAAGGAGGAAAAGAACATGCTGGTCATGTGAGAGTTTTCAGTGTTTTAATGAATAAAACATTAAAGTTTTTAATTTTCAGTCATTAGAGTTTTCAGTTTTTTTCCATGCGCTCAGTCTCCTAATAATGAGTTACTTTTCCTGTTGCTTTATTTTTTGTCATGGTATTGATTCAGTATTGGTTAAAATGTTAAAATTAAAATGTTACTCATTTACAAAATGTTAAAAGGTTGGTACCGTGACAACACTAGTTTGTTTTACATACTTATCAATCTCTGCTTAAAGAGTTAACAAGTGTTAACCTGTGCCAGTTGTGTGCTGCTTTGATTAAAATAATAGTAATTGTGATTAGGCTGAAATAGAAGTATATTCAAGAGTAACGGTTCCAGAAAACTGTTCCAGTTTTATGCTGCTTTCTTTTTATTATTCTGCTTTTATTTAAAATGCATTCATATACTGACATAGTGATATTAATGATACTAAATAGTTATAATTAATAAGTAAATAATAATACCATAATAATACCAGGCGTAAACAGGACCATAGTGTCATAATTGTAGTTTAACAAGCCCATGACCCACTTGAGTAAGGTCCATCAGGTCAGTGGTACACATCCATTATAAAAGCTCAGCAGGTGGCCTGTATGATGTCTGGGAACAGCTGATGGCCTGACTGGAAGATAACTTATGGCTCAGCCACTATGTGAGTGTTAGTGGTCGGGTGGGGTGGGGGGGTGTTAAAGAGGAGGGATGAAAATAGGGTTTGTGCCATAGTAATACACTGTAACCCAATAGTCTAAATACATCTAATAAAAAATTAACTTTACTACATACTGAAGATCTAGTGCTGCTTGCTAGAATAAGAATGTGAATTTATTTTGCCGGGATCAGGTTGAGACAAAAAGAGCGCAATTTGATCTATTGTCTGTCTGCAAAGTGCAAAGATGTCATGTAAGTAGCTGCAGATGAAACATTACAGCTCTCAACATCTTAATTTGAGGAAATGGCCTGCAGCCAAGATCTCTACATGCCCTGCTTTCCTCTTTATAGAGTGTAATGTGAGAGATCACAACTAGAGCTTGAGTCCATCTGAGAAAGAGCAGTGGATGGATCCAGATGAGGAAGGCTTTTTGCTTCAAACAGAATAAACAAATATTAAAAGTCTCTTTATCATCACGTAGTCTTGTAGCTAAAATGATGTGTGGGATTAAAGAATGAGCACATTTTATTTAATGCTTAATTTAGTGTTACATGTTGTTTTATTGATAAGATACAAAAATAAAGTGATGGAACCTAAATCAGCAAGCAGCCGCTTTTGATAAATCATAGTTAAATTCTAAATGGAGTTTAATGAAAGGTTAAAACAAGCATGTCTATCTAATCTGTCAGTAAAACTATACATATACAAGTCTTCCACAATCTTTTCAGCTCCCCAAAATAAGAAGAAAAGGGACACATTAATCTCAGAAGACTTAAAAATAAAGTGTAAAGCCACCAGGAGGCTAGTGCCAAAGAAATTAAACTTACCTGGAGTCACCAGAAGTACAAGGTGTCAGGTTCTCAGAGATTTGTTAAGAATCAGTAGTGGACCATGAAATACATGACTGGATCACTGATGGACACAGTACCAAATAGAGTAGTGTGCAAGGTGGGACAAAGTAATGTTGAGGGCTGCAATTAATAATGATGAGCCAGTTGAAGCTTTTGGGGTAATGATGGATTTAAGATTTACAGTGAGGGAAAATGATATTAAAAGAATATATTAAAGTATTCTGTGTAATTATGTTCTGTTCATTAAAATAAACTTGATGACTGTTTTATAGTTTTATCTTAACTTAATCATTTAAACTTTGCCTGAGAAATTGCCCATCAAGCATTGTGTAAACCTCATGCTGGTGTGTGGTCAGCCCTTATCTGCAAATGCCGGCTGCTGAGTGTTAGGGGAATGGAACTGACCCAGCGTGACTCAACAATTCCATCATGGCAGAAGAGTGATGTATCCATAGAAACAAAATAAGATAAGTTGCTACTGTACTTAAACAGAATAAATACAGAGCAAAGGCCTCAAACAAATACAAAGGCCACCAGCAGCCAATCAGAATGTAGCAGCTAACAATGTCAAATTTACTAATGGTTTGTTTGGAGACAGGGCAGTTTTTTATAGGCGACCCAAAACATATTAAAAGCTGGTCCGATTTTCTCTAACCAGAGAATCTCCTTACATAGGCTTGAACTGGGCAAAGAAAATGTAGCCTCTCTTGATTTAAATGCAAGGTCAGGACTCTAACATGAACTACAGGTCTCATCCTCAAACCTCAGGGAAATGAGTTATAAGCTGTTGTTTCCTCAGAGTCCCAGTTGTCAAAGGTGTATGAAAGGCAGCTATGACCACCACATAAACCTGAGGAGTTGAGGGGAAGAGCCCACCAAAAATCAATCTTGAATGAACTCCAATAGCATGGCCAGCATGGGGCTACAAGCAGTAGACTGATCCTGTTCTGGCAAACCCTCTAGAACTCCCGGGAACAGAGTGGGGGAAAATGTGCAGGTGGCACCTCAGCCTGATGCCCCAGTATGCACAAGGACATGATCTCAGACACTCCTGCTAATTTATATAGGGATAATTTATATATATTTAAATATATATAATTTATATACCACCAGCATGTTGTCTGTTCATACCAAGACATGCATCTGAAGTCTGAAGAGTCTGAAGTCTGAATGTATTTCAGAGCTCAAAATACAGCCAACATCTACAGGCCACAAGAGGTGATGGACCCACAAATTCTTCACTGAGCATCCTTCCATCACCACCTCCAAGCCCGTGAGGGATGCCTCAGTTGTTACATTTTTTTAATGACACAATGCTTTCAACACTGGGCCCAGGGTAAAGAAACCAAGCTTTCTTTCATATGGACAGGGAATGAAGGCATCAGCACGTATCCCTGATCAAGCGGAACAGGCTTTCCCGCAGGGTTAAACTGCCATGTCCCTCAGTTACACTAAAACTGGAGGAGGTGAGTTCTCCAGTTCTTGCTCCTCTGTGCTCCGTAGAGCTTAAATGCCTCAGCACTGAGTTCCTGTTTGTGGTGGAAGAATGTTTTTGGGCAACATTCACCAGAGAAATCCCCATATTTTTCTTTTAATTGAAACCTTTTAAGTAGCCACCCCCACCCAGTCAACCACAAGCTGTTTGTGCCAAAAGTGACATGCCAAAATTGTTTTTGATCCAAAATCAGACACATGACAAACTATAAATGTAATGTCAATCTATTACCAACATCCCATGGAAATCCCCAGTTGGACTATCAATCTGAAAGTAAAAGTCAACTACTGCTATATGAATCAACAGTATTAGCACTGACATCTCCCCAAAGGAGACATAACCATATCAGAATAAACACTGTTGAACATTGTAATTATGGGACCTTTATTCTAAGGTTATTGTTTGAATGTTCCTTTTGAAAGTGGCCACTTTTTGGTGTAACATATGTATGGTGTAATGAGGAGTCGTGGGCACTGGGATCCATTCTGCAGCTTTATTCAAAAAAATGAGAAAACAGATAATCAAATGCCAGCAAACAGGGATATCAGAGATAAGGCAGATCATAAACGTTAGACAGGCACGGGTCGTGGGCAGGCCTCAGACAAAAGAGTAATCCAAGAGATAGGGTAGGCAGCAAAGAATCAAAATCCAAAAACAGTCCAGGTAATAACAGAGATCCAGATCAAGGGAAACCACTCAGAAATGTTGCAAACAGCAAAACAAGACTTCACAAAGTGACAGCGTTTGTGACCAGTTTATATATTGTCCATGATGAGGGATAATTGCGAACAGGTGCGTGACATGGGCGAGGTCAGCCCCAAGTAAATTGGCCAATGGGAATTGTAGCTGTAAACGATCAGAATTGTTCAAATGATGGTTCCCGCTGATGGCCAGAAGGAGGCGGTACAGGAACCTCAGACGTTACATATGGTAACATTCTACTGCATGGTAACAGGTTTCATTAGATGCTAAGACAAAATTGTATTTCAGTCAATATCTTCAATACATTTATATCCAATTAGCACAAATGGCTTCCTGTTCCTATGATCACAATATCTTTAAAAATCCATCAGCACTCACCATCAACATTGAAGCTGTTGTTCCTCAATGTCTTTGGGTTTTATTTGTACCACAGAACCGATATAGATTTATGCTCTTCTGTACTGAAAGCTTATTGAAGTGTACAAATGAATTGGTCAAAAGAGTTTTGCTGGTTGCCTGCCAGGCAGAGCCAGCACTGTGTGATGGCTTTTTTGTCAGTCAGACCAAGGAACCCTATTGAGCTACAGTCT